>JXUT01147325.1:0-14728 GCA_000934455.1 Apostichopus parvimensis | reverse complement strand
TAGCAAAGTTAACATATAGTATTCAGCAAACTTAATTTTCCTCTTTGCCAATATAACAGTTGTTAATTTTGCCTCAATAGCAAATATACATATTTATATATATATACAGGGATGTGCTCATGAATATTTAAGTGCCGGGCAGATTGTGCGGTAGTGTGATCCATACCCTGTGAGAGAGATTTCATTGGTGGTGTCCCCTCCCCACTGGACAAATTTTTCACATGAAGTATGCTTAGGTGGTGCTATTTTCCTATTCTGTGCCATGTATTCTCCCAAATTTTGGTTACATGGTAAAATTTGTTAAATTATCATCAAAAAAGTGCCGGGCTGAAATGTTTATAATACTGTTTGTGCTGGGCGGCATTCAGAACTGCTGGGTACAGCCGCCTGGTGAGCACATCCCTGTAAATATATGTCAGTTTGAACTGTCATTAAACGTCATATTGGCCAATGCATTTGATTGATTAGTCTGCATTATAAGTCAGAGGGCCTGACATATTTGGCAGGCATTTCTCGTTGATCAAGTTTGGAACATTGCTGAGCCCTTTGTTCAGAAACTGCTGCTCAAATTGAGAACAGTTAACACAATTTTTTGTCTCAAAAATTTTATTTGACATATTGCCAACATAAGAACCCAATATGACAAATTGGTTTTTTTTTTGTAAGAAGCGAAAATATATGGAAGAACAAAGTCCTTCAGCTGGAATATTCATTAAACAACATATAATGTATGCATTTGATTTAATGGTCTGCATTACTAGTAAGAGGGCCCGACATTTTTATTCTAGCAGAATCTTCAAGGGCATTGTCCAATGTTCCGAATAACATATTTACCCTTTCTTCCATTAAAAATGTTTTCCTATACGTTAATATCCATTTGCCTTTGGAAAAGCTCCTGTTAAGAACAGTAGGCTCTCTAACTTTATAGTTCCCTACAAAGACTGTTTGTAGTAGATAAACAGTATTTTTTAACATTTGATTAAAATTCTGTCTTAGGTCTACATTACCAAGGATGGAGCACCCATCGATAACAAACGACAAGGTTTTACAACGAATGTTCTGCTTGGAGAGGATAAGGTAAACTATTGATTTATCGGTGTTGATTTAAAACAATCAATATGAGTTTTATGATGCCCATATTCTTCAACCAAATAAACAAAGAAATAATATTGCAATAATTCACAAATAAAAGATAGAGATTTTACTGACAAAGAAATGAGAAATAAATCATATTTGGCTTTGGAATAAAATAAAAGAAGTGCAACTGTGACTGCCGGGTATTAAATGCTCTTGCTCAGTTTGAAATGTGCAAGCTTAATGTTACTGTATCATGCTTATTGTTTGGACCGAGAATTTTCAACGATATGGAAAATTATCATATTGAAATGACATTGGTATACTCAAAATGTAAATTTCACTCTAACTGTTCATTCAATTTTTGATTACTAAAGCATAGTTTTGTTAATATATACTCATTGCAGCATTTTCCACTACCAATATATTGTCATAGTTGGGCATACAGTATATTGTAAAATCTATAATATTCTTGTTCTGCCTTAATGGAATTTTGTTTTTGTTTGTATCACTAGTGCACTCTTGCCAATAAGAAATATTAAGAGCCCCTAACCGTTCCCCCAATGCTCCCACCTCCCTCCCTTCCTCCTTGTGGACAGGTTTGGAGGTCAAAGTTGATTAATGGTTTCAAATGTTACCATCTCCAGCCTGTCCTCCACGTGTTTGCAAGAAACCTTGCAGAAGTCGTGTACGCTGGGAAACCAATCGTGATGGGAATTGCCTTGAAAGATGACAGTCCACCTGTCATGAAAGCTCTACAAAGTCTGCTTAAAGATTACAAAATGTGATTCAAAAGAATCTGGAATAAAAACAAAGAAGAAAAAGATAAAGGTGAGGGAGACAAATATACTTTGTTTACAAGATTTATTATCCTCAGTACTGGCTACAACACCACAAAGTCAATTAATTTATATTGATTTTCAACATTTACATGTAACATTTTACACTATTAAATGTAAAATTTAGCTATAATAATATGTACAGAAATGTTCTTTTTGTTTCTTCATTTTCTTTTTGTTTTAGTAGTTTACACATAGCAGGTGGCTACAGTAATTGATCTATACCTCACATTAGACTAGTAGAAATGATTTTTTAGATTTTCTAAACATTTGGGTTTGATAGGAAGACTACATCAGCTTGCCTCTAGCTTTTTTATGTGTGTGAATAATCTTTGATTTTAAAATTTAAACATTTGCTGTTTTTCTTTTTATATTGTCCATGGCCACACTTGAAGCCTGTATGAGTATAGAATGCTGCAAAGAAGACTTTGTTTACAGAATTAATAATAAATCAAAATACAAATATTATTCTTAGAAATTTTTTTTATCAAAAGATACAAATTGGTTTCCAAGCCAACAGCCCATAGTGTAATTCAGCTTCAAAGAAATATAGTACATATCTGATAGGTTTTAATGGTTGAAATAATGCTTGAGGTATCAACAAAATCAGTGTTCTTATATTTTACTGAAACGTAAAAAAAACCAGAAATTGCTGTTTTTGGTTTTGTCTCTTGTACTGTTATGTTATTTTATGATTTTAGTGCAAGATAATAGCTTATAACTTCATAAACATTGGTCCCTGATTAATGTGAACTGGTCCTTGGTTAGGTCTAGCGGCTATGATGTACACAGCTTGCTCCGTGATGAATTCATCCCAAGATATTGTCCTGTGGAGAGAACGAATTGAAAAATTAAAATCCATCCAAGTATTGACCAAGAATACTCACACATTGGATTAAAAACAAATCGAGAAATAATGAGGAGTAATTCAATAAGAACCTTTTTAGTTACAGTACAGTCAAATGGAATATAAAAACACCCTTGTTACACCTCGACCCCCCCACCCCCAGTCCCCCTAATACCCCCATCTGGTCCTCTTACGATTGTCAATTCGTTCTTTCCATATTTTCTCCACCTTTTTTGTCATTAAAGCTTTTCTTTCTGTTATAAACACTTCTTGTAGGATGTGCATTGAAATTGTACTTCATTGTTGAAAGTGTGCATAGCTGTTAAAAAATCTTGAAGTCCTTGTCAATGTTTTTTCTCTCTTTTTGATGTTACCCTAAAATGACCTGTATGTACATTGTCTGGGGTAGACAAAAAAGATATTCATGAAATTTTGAAAAAACCTTAAAGATATTCTTAGAACTTAACTCAAAATATTCTTTGAGGTGGTCAATTTTCAAGCATTTCGAATACCTAAGGTAAAGTGAAATGATTAAGACCGTAATCAACTTTTGCCACAGGACCAGTGGCGGAGCTAGGGGTATTGGTCGGGGGGGGGGGGGGGAATGGTCTGTAGGGGCACTTTCGACACTATCCAAGCGGAGCGCCACCACAGGTTGGTGCCGAGCGTACAAAAAACATTTTTGAGTAAAGATACTCCCTAGATCGCCGGAAATGACCCTTTCCGGGCCTTGCTAATTTGCAGATAAACGAAGAATAAATAGCTGATAAATTAAAGACCGCCGTTAGAGCATTTTGTCAGAAAATTACACCAACAAAATGTGACAAATGTCAATAGGTAGATGAGAGCTCAATCAAAAAGTCAATAATCGGGAAAAAGTAAAAAGTGATAAAAAGCTGAAAAGGGCGCCAGCAGTCTATTTGAATCCGTCGTGGGGGGGCATCCGCCCCCCTGACTGTGTGGACGCTCCGCCACTGCATAGGCCGTACATACCCTGAATGGTCGGTGTCAGCATCCATCAGTATACCTGTGTTTGTGGTAACGTGAGTTGATAGCGTCATATCGAGGTGAGTAAGCTGTCGGGAGAGTTTTCTCCTGTGTATTGGAGAGTGGCGGGAAAAAAAGCGTGAAAGTTCTGAACAAATTCTTAAAAAAAAAACTTGAACAAAAGAAGTTGTGTTTAATACATGGAATATCCCATGCGACTGTTAATTAGTGGTGAACCCTAAAGTTGGTAGAATTTCTTGTCCTTTTCTCTGGGTGTATGTTAGAAGCCACACTGCCTTGCACAATGTTTAATTATACAGGAGACCACACCAAGTTTCAAACTGATATGAAAAACAAAAAACTGACAAATTGTGAACAGAAAACTGTTTGGGAAATATTTAATCAAATTTGGAAAAACCAATGAAATTTGGCAGAAGCCGGATTCAAACCAGTGATAAAATTGGGGATGTTAGTCATGTGCTGTATCAAATGAGCTATTGAGCCCTTATTTCCTTCTAAATTGTTCAAGAGTAAAAACAGAATTCGTCAAAACACCTTTTTTTATTGATCATAAAATTGAGAAAATCGTCAGAAGCCACACTGCCTTGTGCAACATTAAATCATACAGGGGATCTCACCAAGTTTCAAACTGATATTTAAAAAACTTGCCTTTTTAAAAATTTGTGTACAAATTGTGAACAGAAAACTGTGCTGTATCAAGTGAGCTATTGAGCACTTATTTCGTTCTAAAGTGTTCGAGGGTATAAACAAATGCGGGCAAGTGTCGTCCATGGCCATACGTTTTTTTTGCAGAATAATGAATGCAAGTTACCTAGTTGTTTTCATGAGGTTCAATGTCATTTGAAGTCACCAGCAGTCATTAGTGTGGAAATCTTAACAGTTAGCTTCATTGCAAGAATCATATTACTTTAGAGAGAGAAATTGTACATCAAAGATAGGCCTTAATATATAAGCTATCTCTAAACAGTGTTTGGTGGAGGTCAAAGGTCATTCAATAGCTGAAGACGACAGTAATAGCTGAATAACTGCCTTGTTGTGGAATTTTAGTAAAAACACAATCCTGGTACCAAAAATGTTGTCAAAATCAACGCGTAAAGCTGCGTTTAAGAACTTTGGCGTTTTCGAATAAGACAAGTAACCCCTGAATGGTCATCGCTATGGATTAGTATTTTTGTCTCTTTTTTCTTGCAGTACCTTTCAGTTGGAGACATTTCGTTAGGGTTGGCTGTGAAGTTACTGAACCAGTGCTTGTAAGCCCTCCTCGCCTCATAGTCGGTTATCTGGCCGTTACCATCGGTGTCAAAGGCCGTGAAGTTTTGGTGAGCCCGGTGGATTTCTTTGGGCTTCAGAAGCCTCAGAAGCTTCTTCTGCGGGAAGAATGGAAATCACCAAAAAAAAAACATCGTCATAGGGACAGAAATCCTTCGAACATCAGTAAAGCAAAGCGGCAATCTAGTTTAGGCATGTGCTCTGTCACAACACCCAGGTTTTCAGGTTTCTCTGTAACATTCATTCATTCTAAAACTTTGGTTTGAAACATCCTGATGGGTGACTCTTACGAAATATGGGGGGGGGGAGGGGGCGAGGGGATGGGTGGGGCCGAGGGAAATTTGAACGAAACAGCATACCGTTGGTAAAATTGCTGCAAAATGCTTACCAATTGCTAAAGTCTTCTTTAATTGTAAGTGAGCTAAATCCCTGGTATTCAAAGTGGGGTCGCGACCCTTTGTAGGGTCACGAAAAACTTTGGGAGGGTCCCCAAGAATTTGGGAGTAAAAGGATATTGCCAACATTTAAAAAAGAAAGAAAAAAGGAAGGAAATCTTGAACAAAAGTTACTTCAAAAGTTTCAAAATGTATAAAAGGGGAGGGGAATATCCCCTCCCTGTGACCCCTTCCCCAGGACACAACATCTACCACTGGGGGGTCACCAAGGCGATGAAGGTGCAATTTTGGGTCACCTTACAAGGGAACTACAGCCCGGAGCTCAGCATTAATATTTTCTGTTGAATCACACACACACACAGAATTGTCTTGTCTTTGACTGAATCCAGTTAGTATACATATTATATATTATATAATAATTTCTATATTTTTTACTTTTATTTGAAAAACTTGATCTATTCAGGGAGAGAAAGCTTGCTATATTTTGTTTAAGAATTTTTGTTCTCAGCCCATTAAAATACCAACCCTCGGTTGAGTTGCTAATCTTCTAAGCGCTTCATGGTTTAAGAACTCCCACCAAGATATGGACCCTCCGAGGTCGCTGTCCATCGTTTGGAATTTGACTTGTTCTTCCCGTATCTCTGCCTGGGTGATTTCTCGCCCTTCTCCCTGTTTGATGGCCATCGTACGGTATTTCAGAAACTCGTCCAACGAGATCGTGGCATCTGAGAAGAATCGAGAGAGAGTTAAGGAGTAATTTTGAAATTTATTTTTTTAGATCCTCCTGCAAGCAGGAACTCGCGAAGAAGCCTCATTGGCTTATCAAAGCCGCAAGCTGACCGAAGTCTTAGATTCATATTTAACGTCCATGATCATGACTTGTCAATCGTCAACAAGTCTGTAACTGGACGACATACATTAATCTTGGAGTTACTCTAACTGGATCTTGGAGTGACTGGAATTGCATGTCCACTTGTCGAATATGAGTAGAACATAGTTGGGTGAGATGGAAGGGGAGGAGGGGTAGGTGTAGGTGGAGGGGTATGGAAAGGAATGTGAGGGAGAAGGATGGGAAAGGGAGGGGGAGGATAAAGATGCATGTCATCGTGTCCCCAAACTGGAAAAGACAACTATCTCTGCCACATTGTTTCATTTACAAGTAAAGCCAAAGGAATGATCACCAGTGTCACAAAGACTGGTAGCCAATCTTGTTAAAGTTTTGTGTTACATGTAAACAAAAAACGCAGAAATAGCAGTTGTGGTACCAATATGTGAGAGTATTATTGTTGTATAGTGAGAAATAAACCTGTGGAAATGAAGATTATACTTTATTCATTTTCTTTCAAAGATTCATTTTCGATGTGAGAAGAAATATAGGAACAGGAAATGATAGATTTTAAGAGTGTAATAGATCTTGGTGCAAATGTTGAATTCAATAAGTAATCCTTGGTAGTCTCCATTGTTGAACTGATACAAAATGATCAATGTCCATTATTCTTTGCATGCTCATTTTGACAAGTTTCATATCTATATAGTTGGTAAAAGGATGACTTTAGGGCCAAAACTAATATTGGTATGTTAAAGACAGTTAAAAAAAAGTGTTATCGATCCTGGTTTGTTAATTTTATTAGTTTTTGAGAAATGACCCTTTAAGTACATATTAGACTCATCGGTTGAAGTGGCTGGACTTGCTACAAACAGACTGTTAGTCAGTTCCACAGATACAACACAAAACTATATAGCAAAACAAGACACTTATGGCTTCAAGTAATATGTTTACAATGCATTACATATTTATCAATGACAAATGGTGTTGAATGTCATTAATGAGGGCTTGTCCATTTGAAGTTCAAATAACATATTTTGGTTGATTTATTAGAATTTGTAAAACACTAGTGAAGCACCAATATCATCATCACATTAGCCTTAAAGGACAATTCCAGAGATCTATACTGAATACCAGAATAGCTATTAGAAAAGTTTACTAGCACCATTTTTTATTTGTCTTCTTGGATTATTTGAAACCAAAACTTCTGCGTAAAGTGATCTTTGAAGGGAGTAGTTGGGTCAGGATTTTTTTTTTCTAGTAACAAAAACAAATAACAGTTGCTACTATAGCTTCATCTGTTCAACTTTTCTTACCTTGGTCTACGTCACACTGATCAAAAATATCCATTAATTCCTGCATATCCTCTTCGTGAAGCATTTGAGCAAGGTTTTCCTAAATTTGGAAAAGAAAAAACAGAGACCTGAAAGTATATTTTCCTCACAAATATGACAATGAATATCCTTAATATAACCAAAAATGATTAATTCAATTCCAGTACGAATGCGTAGCTCGTGAGATTTAAGGACTTTAAGACGACTTAACTTGAGACTAGCCAAATAATTTCCAAGGGATGGAGGAGTGGGGTCGTGTCGTGAAACATTTATGCATATCATTAGCCCACTTGTATGAGACAATGGTTTAGCTGCATGCATGCTATGAAGTAACCCTTAACCTGATCATGCGTAGTATCTATCATCTTTCGTAAGGGACTCGTGATAATCGCTTGACGTAACATTATCATCATCAATCAACCAATCATCGTTTATAATTATTTCAATGGGGGATTTTTATTCCAAGTTCAGTGTTACCCCCCCCCCTCATCCATCCCCACCCCAACAATGCCCTTCCTCTTCTTCTCCTATCGATCTCGTTTATGTCTTACTTTTCGTACTTACGCATTCGTGACAGGACCATCCGATATTGGTATGAGCTCTGTGAAAGATCTCAATTTCTTCATCTCCATTAAGATGGCCTCTCTTTTTAAGACAGTGCTCGTGATAAACTTTCTCACAGATTCGGCAAGGGTGAAGAGCTTCCTTCTTGAACATATTACATACAGCGCAATCTGTGTCGTTAGATATCTGGCGTAAGGGGAAAAGAGCAATTGATCAATAAGAATGGTATCATACACCCAGGGGCACCGGAGTTTGGGGGGGGGGGAGGTTCCCGCATTGTTTCAAAAGACATTCAAAGCTCCGATTTTCATGAATTACAAGTCTCCCTCACCCTTTATATAGTGCCATTTTGTTGAAAAACATTCAATTGCATGAATTCTGATTTTCGTAACAGGCTTTAGACTAAAGAAAAGAAGTCTTCAAACAGATTCCCCCAGTGATATAATTGACATGTTCCCGGGGCCCGACCAGGCCTTCGACACCCCTGGATGATAAAAACGGCAGCTGCGTCACAAGTAAAGGTCCGAACGGTATACGAAGGAGAAACATAGCTGGGATGTGCTGTCGTGTTAGTTTGTACGTGGGGAGGGGAGAGGAGGGGGTGGGGAGTAGCTGTTTCACCGATAACTACTAAGAACAAATATACATGGTTGCTTATAAGGCTCATGTAGACTGTAACGAACATGTCCCCTCCACCTCCTCTCTCGACCACCTTGGAAGCTTTTAGTACTTCACAGTAACGCTTCCCGCGGGCTTGACTCTGTTGTAGCTATATATGTATGGTATATATGAGCTCGAAAAGTAATCAAGGTCCTCGAAGCGACTAAGCATCTTACTAATAAAGCAGAACTCAATCTTACACTTTTAACATTAATGAAGTCGTGGATAAATATATTAACGATCTGCTAAATACTCATTGTGCAAGTTGAAAGGGACATTTCAATCCAGTGGCTTGTTTAACAATAGAGATAGAATTAGATTTAGATCTATATGTGCCTGATGTTGCTCGATACCCTGCCGCTCAGTTATATTGATTTCATGGGTTTCAATTTGAACAATAGGAAGCAACGAACACAAAAAGGTGCAATTATTGACGAGTGGATGAGACCTGTCAAGCATGGAACGACATAATGCACTGTTTATAGTTTTATATGGTTGATGGGTAAAGAACATTCTATGAATGTGAGGTATACGGGCTCATTAGTCAACATCGATCACCAGTAATCCAGTTAAAGCCTTCAGAATATAGACCCCTAACTGTATAGTAGGCCCAGTGTTGGGTATATGTAGGCCTACAGCCAACGAGAAGCAATGGACTAGGGCCCCGCAGAATGTTGGGGTCTCGGGCGCACGTCCAGTTTTCTTCAAAATAACACGAGGCTTGGCGTATTGGGCAGACAGATTCACCCTCGTCACAGTATCAATTCTATGTATCAATAGAGTGAATAGGCCATACATTCGCCAACCACCTACTCATCATAAAAAAAGGACATTGACTTCCGGGATGATTTTTCAAAAATGGCATTCAAGAAAAGGTTACTTTGATGGATATCTGTCATCGGTCATAGTGGAATAGTTCCCTTCTTCTTCCCCTTAACAAAATATATAGCCTAGTAATGGCCCTTCATTGTCTTAATCGGGGCCTTACTCGCCTGAGTAGTCCTATATATGTTATATTATTATTTCACATCTTTGAAGCAGATAACAGACTTCTTAGGGTTGCAGAATTCGTACGTAAACATGTCATATTATGACGTCACATCTTTGAAACATGTCACTTTATTTATGACGTCATATGTTTGCATGTTATTTTAGTACGTCTCATGTTTGGGAAGATGAAGTCTTTAAACGAGCTCCTCGAAAGGTCATCGGGAATGGCACCAAATATGCTAGAAATTTAAAATTATGGTCAGTAATGTTCAGATTTCGGCAAGAAGCATTTTAAAGCAATCTTGAAACCATTGTGCCTCACTGATACAACATATCTGATTGGACACTTCTCAATGTTTGGGAATAATTATGAGAGTCAGCATCTTGTAAAAAATAAACATGAAACCCTTTAGCAATTTTCAGCACCTTTTTTTCGGGGAGTGTGGGAAGAAGAGGGGGATGGGGGGGGGGGGGGGGGGCAACACTTAATAAATCCTGCAATCCTTACCCTTGTTTCCCAATCTATGGGTAACTCATATGGCACCATAAACTCCTCCTCGTCTTCCGTCTCCGTCCTATTCACCCCACTTGTAAAGTCGTTACGATAAAGTCCTTCATCTCTAACGTTGACATTACTTCTCTCCACTGTTCGGAATCCACCCAATGCCGAGTCGACCACCACTAACTCGGTGTTTGGTAGTTCACTCTCTGTAGTATCACCACGTTTTAAAGCTTCCCAAGCAGACGAAGTGTCTTTGAACATCAACGCCCTCGGTGAATTTTGCACTTCACTTCTATATCCTGTATCCACGTTAGAGTCATTTTCTTCGACATTACTCCTCGGCGAAATTCGCGCACTTATGCGCCGATTGTCTTGTGCAGAATTGATTTCTTGATGTTGATTGGTCAATAGACTATTACGCATGCCGGTAGCTGTTCCCTGATTGGTCTGAAACTTCTTAATGTTGGCAGGAGAACTTGTTTTCACTTTATTTATTTGAATCACTCCTTTCGCGATTTTTCGGAAGTTGTCAGTAGGTTCCTTTTTCTTTCCTAAAGTAACTCCCATTGTAATTACTTGTAGATTCACACAGTAACAATAACAGAAAATCCAGATAAAATGTTCTGCAGATGAAACAGGAATTTAGAGGTATTTTAAATTGAAAAATTTGTTGAAAATGTTATACCTACTATTTAGATGATGGTAAATACCTATATCGAAATATAATGTTAGCTGTGATAACAACTAAAGTGAAGTTTGATCATAAATATTTATAACCTGATTAGGCTTGTTATCATATTATACATTGAACTAAGGAAACTTTTAAATAAGGAAACGTCATAGTGCCACCGACATACATGAAATGTTCAGTTTATGACGTCACCAGTGTTGAATGTCATCCCAGGGTCAAGACAGAAATTCTGCCTACAGACATCCATTGAACATACTCATATTTGTAGAACAATTCATTAGTTTGCTAAGAAAGCAAGAATTGTTACTATTTCTTCATTGTGCAATGAAACTGAGGAGGAGGATCGAGGATTTATAACGCGCAGACATATCCACCGATAACGGTGCTCATGGGCACCACAATATTACTGGTCAACAATAACCTGTCAAACATATAGAGCCAATCCCTCCACATGGCAGCAGCTAAACAGAGCTGACAATTAATCTCACAGAATCACAGGTCCCCATTTATACACCTGGGTGAAGAGAGGCAATGGAGATAAAGTGCCTTGCCCAAGGACACAACGTAATGATCTGCTCAGGACTCCAACCTGAAAACCTTATAGATCACAAGTCCACTGCCTTGACCACTTGACCACACTAATTTAAGGGCTAATCACTTATTAATCACAGGGATGTGTTATTCAAATAACACATCCCTGTTATTACAATGTGTGACAGTTAATTAGCCAAGTCTTTTCTAGTTATCAACAAATAATTCCATCATTTGTAGAGGATCCCATACATAGTCAAATGAACAAATTCAACATTTCGATGGCACCTCAACGGTTCCTAGCTTAACCATATAGGCGTACGTATCAACAGACAGCGTTCAGGTGACCCTCATGGGTTAGTTCCAACATTTCCTGCCAACGGATCACATCTGCCGGTCTTGTTTTGAATGACTATGGAATAAGTGTCAACAAATATATATGCCAAAGTCTGTCTCATTTTGTTGACAACTGATGTTTCCTGTTGACAAATAAATATAACTACCCACATGCCCTGACTCAAATCATTTAAGTCACGTACTGTGACCAGTGCATCTAACCTGCTTCATTGTATAGCACATTCCGAAAACCGGTCTGATATAGTCGAATTCAAAGCATTTCGAAACCAAGCATGCAATTCACGGTAGTGTTAAATCAATTTTTTTGTAATTGTTTTACATTTATGACTTTGTGTCAAATGTAGTTTAGATGAAGTAACCGGGTAGGGGTTGGTTATGCTGAGAGCGCCACGGCTCCGTTACTAATGAACGAAGGGGTGGGGGAGTGGCTAAAACCCAAGCTACTCCTTTATGCTCAACAGATTCAAGTATAATAGTGATATTGATCATTTTCTCTAAACATTATACATTTTGTACTTTGTTCTCAAAAAAAAAAAACTTTAAAAGTGATGACCATTTTACAATTTTTTTTCGCAACAAAAGGTTTAATTGATCCGAATTTTACGTTGCCATGTGAGCTAATACTATATCTACGAATATATTAGAAATGTTGTTTTCTTCAGCTGTTACGTATAATTTACTAATTTATTTTAATGAATTGTTTCAAATATATATTCAGCATACTTTAACATATATACATATTTTTTTAATGGAAAGTTCTCAACATAAGACAGAAAGCAACTTCCTAAACTGGGCGAATTCAAGAAAATATCTAAACTCATCTGTAAGTGTGTCAAACTTAGCCAAATGCATGTGAACAAGGCAGGACCCACCACGACGATTTGATAAATACATCATTTTGTCATTTTGCAGTATTATGTTGAAATCCTTACCTATATAGAGTTAGTTTAAAGAATTTAATTTTTCAAACTTTTCGCAAATTGTTAAAATATTAACTTAACAAAATAATCAATTTGTTGTGGTTCTATTTCTACACAAATATCTTAGCCTATTTGGGAACACCTAGTATAGGCCCCAAATTATAACACGCTATAATTGCTAGAAGATTTTAAAAAGTACCTTCATGGAGGTCTATATATATATACTCTCCAAAATTGTTCTCAGACATTTTTCAGGGAACATTGAAAATGAATGAAAACAGTTTAATTTTTTTTAACAAAGGTGACCATATTTGAATATCTAGCTGTTTGGGACCAATACAGCATACCTTTAACGTTTTCCATAGTGGTAGGGGACATATTCCGTATACCCCGTACAGGATATGCTGCAGGAATCACCTAGTAACCGTTAGTAAATATGACCCATTGCCATGGATATCCGTGTCCGCATCACCCCTCATTTGGGATTCCCAACACCACTTTATTCGATTATACTTAAGAGTCAGGGTTGGGAATAAGATCAGTCCAGTTTTTTTCTTATCCGTTGGGTGAAGAATCTTGTTCATTAATACAGTAAAACAACTACATCTTGACCGAGCTCTGTTTTACTCACAATAAATACAACCTGAACCTCAAATCCATGTCCGTATAATTGCCAGCATTCATTTTATACGCTCAAGTTGCCGAGAGCATCATGGACAAGTTCTCTTGCAGTAAACTTAAACTAGCTACTTTTCAGTAGACAGTCCATATTTGCGATCGTTTGTAACAAATGTGAAGAGGAGGCATTCAAACTTACCACACGAATGACTGGTTCATCTCAATGACTATGGTACTGGTAATCTTGACAAGGATAGCTTGAACTCTTCTTAGGTTGAAAAATCACTTTGAAAATGAAACTTTCGTACAGGCGGATATTGTCGATGTTTATCACAGAAAGGTCTTGGACTCCATCACGCGCCCCATCGTATAACTAGAACCTCAAATGTTTTCAGTTAAAGTTTATCAATCCTGTACAAGATTTCAGCTACTGCTTTTTGAGTTAATTACAGCCAATGCGGGTTCAAACCAAAAAAGAGTTTGCAGTCTGATACTATAGTAAATAAGTCGAGTTCTTTACTAGAAATAAATCTAACGTCTTACATTGTTCTATCCAACGAATCCGCAAAGTGCCCTTTGAACTAAAGAAGCACCTGCTAAGCCATAAAGATCAGAGGCTTATGGTTAAATAGGTATCCTACTAATCAATAGTTGCTAGGGGTAGCTGTCACCTTTAGAGTACAGTTAGAGGACACTAAGCTGTTAGCAGACAACACTTACAAGTGACGACATAACAGATCTCAAGAGGTTGCATCGACACGATTGATCGATCTGACGCAGTACCCAGCTGAGATGGTACCCTCTAGATTTGTAGGGGGTCACCCAGACAGTTACACTGGGGCCTGATTGTTCACTTAGCTAAAATGTCGATCTCATATTCTTAAATTTATATCACATGTCCAGCAGTTTCCAATCTTTCACTGACGAGTGAACTGAGAAAAGTTGTTACTCTCATACTGGCATTGTTTTCTGAAGTTCATTAGTCTTTAGGTTCACCTTGAACATTTGAAAAAAAACGATGAGAAACTTAGTTTTCACATCCTTGTGGCACGATGCCATCACACGATAACATCACAGATTAACAATATTCCAGCCCAATGTCACGACTTTCAAAAATCAAATGGAGCAAAATTTGTCTTTGATATTTGGGTAAGATGTTCATTAAACATCTATCATATTGTATCCTCCTTTAAGAGCATAAAAGGAGAAATTCAGTCTTCTCCATGCCTGCCTGTCGACCGTTAATTTTGGTCCATTCATTTATTCTACTCTCCCACGATACGTCCTAGTCTTACAGATATGA
>JXUT01147282.1:0-13644 GCA_000934455.1 Apostichopus parvimensis | reverse complement strand
CTGCTGTACATCTGTCCACTTGTAAAACAACTTGACTATTAATGCCGGTGCCTTCCCGTGCCGCCGATTAACGCCGGTGCCTACCAATCATAAGGTCCCCAGTTCCAGTCACTCCAAGATTAATGTATGTCGTCCATTTACAGAGTTGTTGACAATTGACAATTCATAATCATGGACGTTAAATATGAATGTAAGAGACTGGCTTGGGTCAGCTTGCGGCTTTGATAAGCCAATGAGGCTTCTTCGCGAGTTCCTGCTTGCATACTACATACATACTATTTTGTATAGAATTTTGCTTATACTTGATAAATTATTCCATGTGGAGTGGTGGCCAAAGTTTTACAACCCGACATAAAAAAATTCTTTTATGGTTTTTAGGTGTGAAATGTGCTCTAAGACATTTTTACATAACGGTACAACAAAGAAGTAAAAAAAAAAAATACCTTCCTTGTATTAAAAAAAAAGAAATTGTAGCAAGATAAAGATTTCCCTTAATATCTATTTCAATCTTTCCAGAGGTCATCAAAGGGAAACTTTTGAAGAATAATGGCGAGGAATGTACGGACGAGGCACTGAAGGGAAAAGTACTCGGGATATACTTCTCTGCCCATTGGGTAAGTCACATATTTATGAAATATTAAGAAAAGAGTTGTTATTAACATCATTAACATGGAATGATTTGTCCGGTGACCTACAACAAAACTGCTCTTTTCAATCCTGGGCCAAATTTACACGGTCTAGTCAAAATAAAATTAAAAATGTCTGGAAGATACAAGAGAGCTTGGAGTTTTTAAAACCTCTCTGTCTATCCGGTGTGTCACATTTTGGAAAAAGCAACAACCAGATAGTATCGGGGCAATAATTTCAAATTGTCTTTCAAATTTGCCCGTTGTCATGGCCACACGTGTGTATTGAATCCAAGCACGGCAGAGGGTTTTGAAGAAACGTATACATGTATGCGATAATTTTTCGTGCTAGCTAGAAATGCAAATATCATCTGAGGATAAATTTGATCTGGTATCGTATCGTTACAGAGGACTCTCAGAAGTACTATTGAAACCGACTCTATTTGCCACTTGAACGGGAAAAGCTAAGTATTCTTAGCAATCTATGTAGTCTTTTATCTCTCTTTATTACTTTTCATGACTTCAGTGTCCGCCTTGCAAAGGCTTCACTCCTCGACTGGTGGATTTCTACAATAAAGTGAACGAAGCGGGAAAGAACTTTGAAATAGTCTTTTCTTCTGGGGATCGAAACGAAGCGTCTTTTAAGGAGTACTTTGCTACTATGCCGTGGCTTGCCCTCCCTTTCCAAGACCAACGAGCTAAGCAACTGTCTGCAATATTTGAAGTTTCAGGTGAGTCTTGACATACTGATTTACTTCACTCCTCTCTTACCTGTCTCCTACAACACTAACGCACATTTCCTAGTCTACCTACTGTCCTAGTCTACCTAGTCTACCTACTGTAGACGCCACTGGTATAATTTTAGCACTGCACCCCCGGTGACCTCTCCCACAGGTCACCGCGCACTCTCTCTTCCTTCCGAATTTACCGTTAGTGTTGTAGGAGACAGGTAAGTATCGTCGTTCGTAAATACCCAAACCAGTGAGTTTTGGGGTTACTATGAGGGGCGCACCTAACCTGTGTAACCTATTAGGTAAGCCCAATGCCTGTCTTCACATACTATGAGGTGAGCACCGGCCCTGTGTAACCCATTAGGTTAGCCATATATGCCAGTGAAACTATTCCCACCCCACTGTATGAGTTACCGTCTGTTTGGCAGGTTAAGGTATCGTAAGTAACAGCCTGTCCGGTACATGACTGCCTGCGAGTGTTAAACAGCCTAGGTAGCCAGCCTATTAGGTACTTAGTCTGTATAATCTACACTTGAGGTAAGTCACACCCTTTGTAACTCATGAGGTACATCATAACTGCTTATATAATCCACTGTAGGTGTCTGCAAGTATTAAACAGCCTAGGTAGCCTATTACATAAGTGCTGCCTGTGTTATATATATATATATATATATATATATTGGTTTAACAATGTTATTAACTTCTCATCTGCTCAGGCATCCCGATGTTGATAATCATCGATGAAGATGGTAAGGTGATCACCAGTCAGGGAAGGGCAGCTGTCACATCGGACAAGGAAGGAAAGGTAAGTGCACTTGTCCTTACAACTTTATTTATGAAGAAAAAAAACAACACTTGAGGGCATTTTCTTAACCTAAGGAGTTTCAACACCTCTCCTAGCCAAAAATGTGTTTGTTTCCTTCAAAAATTTCCTCGCATGGTTCTGCTTGTTTCGGGGAATAATTTCATCGGCATAAACACAGCGAAATGTAACACCAACATGGGTAAACTTGCACATGAGTTTAATCGTGGATCAGCATTTACACCGAGACCTAAATTAATTAATATTGTCTGCATTGTTGGAGTACGAAAAAAATATGTTGTTTTAACTTGCTGTGCAAGATACTAAATGATAATTTATTCCCTGTTTTTGTGTTACGTCATAGCATATCGTCTCTATTAACTTAATTTTTGACCTAAAAAAACTGTAATTTTTAATGATTTTCATTTTCTGCTTGGTAGGATTTTCCATGGAAGCCTAAGCCTGTCGAACTGCTGACCGAAATGAATGTGAAAACAGTGAACTCGGAACCATGTCTGGTGTTCTTCGCGGGTGAGTATCATATTAATTTGTTTGACAGGTTAATCGTTGACCGGGGTAATATCGTTGTAAGGCGCATAGAAATGCATTTGCATATATAGTTGCGCTCTATAAATGAATGTATTATTATTATTAATCAGACTTACGTAGAGTAAGAAGAAAAAACTTGGGAGTGGGTAACTAAACTGAATAGTTCTGGATAGTCAAGACATCCAGTGTCAAATCTCTCAGCTTAGACAAAAAACAAAAAAACATATTTCCCAGGAAATACCAAACTGGTGATGTAAGATACTCAATTTGCTAATTACACCAACCTTGGTGTTGCATTTTACACCACCCTTTACCATCCATCATGATTTTCTGGCAGTGCCCAGCTACCATATCTTTGATTCTGAAATTATGCAACGATCCGCATGTCCAACTCCAAATATTGAAACACTGGACATTTTTGACACTTACTCAACTGGTCTCCCAAATATGTCAAAAAAAATACCCAGCTGCCTGTTGCAGTAGAGCTATTATATATATATAGCTACCGCACAGAATGAACCACCCGGTTAACAGACTGAAAATCCCGAAAAGGGGCTCATTTGCAAATTCGGAAAAGTAATACGGAGCAGGTCAAAGAAACCGACCCTGTTTCCTTGTTGCTCTGGCCTATAAGGCCCGGTCACACTACAGTGATATTTTATCGGAATATGGTCCGATTTTTCCGATTTTAGGCCGGAGAGTGAGGATTGTGGTAGGGAATGTAATGAATGCAGTGGAATATTCAAATACCTACTCCAAATCTGAGGGGTTCTGGAACGGACTACATTCTGAAGTGACGTCACATCGAAAAACGATAAAAATCGGAAGAGAAATCGGATAGCTATCCGATAAAAGGAAACGGAGTCAATATCAAAAGTTAGGAGAGGGCTATTCCACATCGGAATGGCTCAACAGATAGCAAATCAGGTACTTTATCACTGTGGCTAGAAGACCCGAACGAAAAACTGGCTGTTCCGATTTCTCCGGGAAAATCGGATAGTATTCCGATAAAAAATCGGTATAGTGTGACCGGGCCTATAGACTGGAAGCCATCAGTGGCAGAGGTTGTAACAGTTATCTTAAAAGAGAAAAAGATTCCTTAAAATAAATTGAAAGTCTCATGTTAGCATCGTGTCCCTAACTGGAGGTTCGGTTGATTGAGTGGCACCTATTTTTGACTGACTAAAACCCTACCATAATCTCCATCTTGTCATCGTGGTGGACATTCAAAAGCTTGACTTTCCCGTTATAATCTTCTGGTCGATTCCCCTCCAAAGTGTGATAGATTTGGGATGTTTGCTCAGCTGTTCCCGAATTATTTGATCAAATTGCAACCTGTTTTTATTGTTGTTGTAATATTATCTTCTTCTGTGGATAAAATATTTGAATATTACGAAAAATCAAAGCCTTCTCAGACCAATTGTTGTGATGACCTGATTGACATCATTTCACCCCCGTTGTTGCCAGATACAGTCACAAAATATCACCAAAGGTGAAAAATGTATATCTTGGCCAAATGGTGTGAAGATGTGGCTTTGAGCTAAAGATAGATCAGAAAAATTATAGCAATTTAGTTTTGCAATCCACTTCAGCTACAGGTATAACATATTGAATTCATACAGAGTGTCTCTTACCATTAGCATGACACAACCTCATCCAGTCATGGCCATTTTCTCCCTTTCCTTTAATAATGGTGAAGACATATTCTTCCATTTAAGGTCGTCGAGTGTACGCATCTGCGTGTTAATGCATATATGTTGTACATAGCCGTCACGAGGGCTTTTCTCTTTACTCTCATCAGAACTTAACGAAGGAGAAGAGGATGCCAATGCTCTGGCTGCAGCAGCCGTCATGCAACCGGTGGCCGAAGCTGTATGGGAAGCCGCTAAGGCCAAAAAGGAAGATCCTCCGCTCAGGTTCATGGTCGGCGGAGATGTGAGTAAATGGAATTATCCGTCTCCAACCAGATTTATTCAAGAGGGCTCCTGTTTTTAGTTCAGGAGGTTCTGCTATAAGTCCCGTGGAATTCCACATACTAGTCCGCCCCCATAGATGGTGGATGTCGATACTCTGATTGTCATGTGTTTTCACAGAATATACTGAGATGCTAGGTGCAGTGATAGTGGTAGATAACTTGAAAATAATATTTATAGATGCTTGAAATTGCTAGTAGGAATTTTGTCCTGTAGTTGGTAGATACCTGCCAATGACATGTGTGGATGCCTTTAAGTTTCAAGTGTCTTTGCAGAATAAATTGAATCCTATGTGGGATCCTAGTGGTAGATACTTGAAAATAATAGTTATGGATGCTTGTAAATTGCAGTAGGAGTTTTGTCCTGTAGTTGGTAGCTACCTGCCAATGATATGTGTGGATGCTTTTAAGTGTCAAGTGTCTTTGCAGAATAAATTGAATCCTATGTGGGATCCTAGTGGTAGATACTTGAAAATAATAGTTTTGGATGCTTGTAAATTGCAGTAGGAGTTTTGTCCTGTAGTTGGTAGCTACCTGCCAATGAAATGTGTGGATGCTTCAAGTGTCTTTGCAGCATAATTTGAATCCTACGTGGGATCATAGTGGTAGATACTTGAAAGTAATATTTATAGATGCTTGAAAATTCCAGTAGAAGTTGCCTTATGGTTGGTTTATACCTAACAATAACAGGTGGATGCCTATAAGTACCAAGTAAAAAATAACATTTATGAATGCTTTGTAAATGCTAATAGTTTATTCACAGAATACTCTAGGGGTATTTTTTTTTGGGGGGGGGGGTGCCACAGTGGCAATTTCAAGTAACATTGGATGAACTTGAAATTTCAATAAGAGGTTTATTCACTGAATGTTCTGTGGTCCAAAGAGGTGCCATCTTGGTGGATGGCTGGAAGTAAGGTAGTTGAATGCTTGAAGTGCTTTGTAAGACGTTATCCACAGAAGGCACCTAAGTCCCATGTGGTGACATTCCTAATATGTTACTATACAAACCCAAGCTCATGAAATTGTTACTTTTAATTGAATTAACAGCCGAATGATTGTTTATGCTTTCTTTGTTTCTCGTTTTGTTGTTTTTTGATTCTAATTCATTATCTTCATTGCTCTTCTCTTTCAGAGTGAAGTCTCGGACGGTCTGAAAGATTTCCTGCAAATCGAGGACGAGAATCTGCCTAAAATCCTCCTGCTCAACGTTCCAGAGCAAACCGTGTCCAGGTCAGAGATCAAAGAAATCACAACCGACGTGGTCAAAGATATCACCGACAAATTTCAGGCCGGAACCTTAGTATTCCAATCCCTGGAGGGTTTGTGATCTTAAGGGGAAAATCTCTCCAAAAAGTTGAAATATGCTTTAAGTTTGTAAATTTTATACTATCAATATTTTGTTAATACAAATAGGCCCATATTTACCTAAATTGTGCGTTTTAGCCAAACATGTCCCTTTTTTGGGGGGGTAAAACAACTTTTGATGAATATTTTAATGCATTTTGTAACTGTCGTCTGCTGAAGCATTGAATGATCTTCTCGCTGTAATTTTTGCGTTTGGTTGTTAAGTTTTGTATCATTCTGACCAAAATGTTTGATATTTACACCAAAATGGATACTCATCAATCTATGGTACCATTTCAAAAGTATGGTGTTGAGGGGCTGCAGCCTTCTGCAGCCTGGCTGCATTGGATATAATCTTATCGTGCTCCACGAATTTCACAAAATAGGCACTGCAGAAATTTGCAGCTGCTCGCAGTTTTTCTCTTTGAAGCAAAATCCACCCACACAAGCTCATCACTAGTCCCGTTTTGTGTCGTGTGCATTTTCTTCAAACCTATGTTCATCTTTGTCCTCCCTGGTGCGATTCTGGACTACGGGATCACATTATGCAACCAGGTACCTTGTCTTTCTTGAAACGTTGGTACACAGTACCAAATGATTGAGGGCAAATCCAATGAAAATTTGCAGCTTTTGATAGTAATTTTTTTTTTTTTTTTTTTAAAAACATGTACATATCTACATCAATTTTTTTTAATCCAGATTCTTTCATTTGCATTTCTTTCATATACTAACATATTTCCTTGATTTTGGTTTCTCTGGGCTTTTAACACCAAAAGAAAGATTTAAATTGCTACATGCTTTTATTTGTTTTCTTGTCATAGTCCTGTTTGAGGTTTTTATAGTATCTGTTATAGCATGGTGATGTTAAAAAACTGTTGGCGATCCAATTAATGCAAGGAATGTGAAATTAATTCTGTGCATCACTGATTAAAATCCATTCAAAATGTGGAACTAGGAAAATGAGGATGTTTGTTTGTTTTACGTTAAAAATGCTATGAAGTCCCACCTCTTCATGTGTCAAACTAAAAGATTTACAATTATTGTCGTTTTTATAATTTGCCCGAAAAAGTGTTTTATAGGTCCAATGTTTTTTGAGTGCTTTGAGTGAATAATGTAAAGATCTGGGATTTGGGTTTTTAAGGTACTTGGATTAGTTTGACAAATTCTCCCAACATTTTTTTTGCGGTTCAGGAGTGTCATTATTATTATTATTTTTTCATTTTTTTGTTGCTGTAGTTATTTTACACTTGTTGTTATTGGGATTCTCGACCTCATTAAGGAGCATCCAGATACAAAGTTTGAGATCGTTTCAATCTTCTGTTTTAGGTATAAATCATGTTCAGTTTACAAAACAAGGCATGTAGAATGTTTGGTCAGATAAACTCCTCTCGAATAAGAGAAAAATCCAGGCAGATTCTCCCGCTTCGCACACTTCACTGGCTCGGTACTATGAGGCTGTTCCCCCCCCCCCCAACCCCCTTTTTTATGTCAGTCCGTGCTATTTCTCTGCCCTAAATTTCTAACCGCCACTAAATGGGACTTACTTTTATCCTTACTTGATCAAATATCACTACCTTTGATCAAATATCACTATCTTTTATTCCAATATTCCTGGCTTGAGGTGAAGCTCACTTATTTCATACATATAATAAGGATTTTAAACTTTAAATGTCGGCCCATCTTATCTTTTTTTTTTTTTTTATACTGCCATGATTTTCAAGACTGGCACCAAAAGGCAGTTACTTTTAAATCTGACTGTATCAAATATCAACAATTTATTGAAACGTTCCTCCCAGACTCAGAGATTGTTGTTTTGTTAATGTGGCACTCTCTTTAGTTTAGAGATTTATTTTCTTAAGGTTTTTTGGGTTCATCTGACCTTACTTTTTTCTCTTCAAGCTGACTTGCCTTCTTTAGTCTCAATAAAGTCTTAATTTTAGTCTCAATTATCTTCTACTAATATGAACTTTGCAAACTGGTGCTCTGTCATTCAGCAGGAAGCAACCAGTTTATTTCAATCTTTCTTCATTGCTATTCAGCCATTGCAAATGCCTTTTTAAAAAAAAAAAATTAAAAAAAAATGTTTTTGTTTGATTTCAAAGAAATTGTAAATTCAATAAATATCAAGGAACATTTTGTGGAGTTTGAGAATTAACGAAAACTTGTTATGTGAAAATATTAGTAGTTTATGTAAATGTATTCAAATTGGGTAATCTTGAATATCTCTGATGTAACCGGCGAATGTGTTTGTGATATTTTTTGAGGCAAAAAGGTGTATTTGTTTATAACAGCTGTCTATCAAATTTGCATGATGCATTGCGTGATGGTTTGACATGAAAATGTACCACGTTTAAGAAAAAAGTGATTTCCCCTTTACTGGTGGAATCTTGTAATAAATTGCTTGCACTTAAATTATGACTTGTATTCATTATTTTGTATTGTCTTGTCAGTGAATGAATATTCATAATCTTAAAGGTTAAAGGTAGTCATATAGACCCCAAATTATAGCACTCTATAATTGCTAGAAGTTTTCAAAATGTACTTTCCTCAAGGTCTTACTCTCCAAATTGTTGGCAGACATTGTTAAGGGACGTACAGGATGACTGAATGCCCCAGTGAGGAAAGTTTCCTCCCAGGTTGTAATTAAAACAGTTCATGAATTTTGACCAAAGGTGACCATATTTGAATATCTAGCATATTTGGGGCCAATACAGCATACCTTTAAATAAAGAAACCATTTCAGAAAGAAGAAAAGTTGCTAAATCCCTCAGAACAAGGCTGAGTAGTCAAATATCAAATAATAAAGATTATCTCTTCAGACCAGCAGTGTGCCTGCCTGCATGGGCGTAGATCCTGGTGGGGGCAGCGGGACGCGTCCCCACCAAATCTTTCAGTGCTGGGGACATGATATACCATGTCCCCACCAATTTGTCTTGACCAAACGCTGCATTAAAACTTCCCCCGTATCGAACTTTGGCGCAGTTTGATCCAGCATTGCGCAAATGACATGCAGCAGTTCTCATTTTATTATATCTATCCACAGTTGTTAAATATAGGACGGAAATCGCATTTACGGCAGTCTATAATTGTTTTCTGGGAGAGGACCCCAGACCCATCGTATACAAAAGTCTACTTGGATTATTTGTCCCCTGATTTTATTTTCTGCAGATGCCCATGTATTTCCCCAAACTAAACTTTCTAAGCCATGAGATCTAAAACTTAAGGAGGTTTGGGAGCATCATAGGGTCTGGGTGTGTTATTTCCGGCAATCTGGGAGGTATATATTTGCCAAAAAATTTCTTGTACGCTAAGCGGGAACCCATCGTCGCGCTCCACTTAGATATTATCAGAGAACAGACACGCGTCCACACCATTATCCAAGACTGACCTGTGCCCATGCCTGCCTGTAATCTGAAATGTGTGAGCTTGGAAAGATCACGTACTACGCAGCCTGGCTGCAGTATGACACAATAAAAAAATACAGAACACAAGGATCATTGGCTTCATTATTTTTCTTTCAAGTAGCTTAACGTCCCACATGACAACCAAAACACACGAGACCCTCAGAGCCAAACGGGATAGCCTTTAGGGTAATACCCCTCCACCCTTAGATAGGGGATTTCCCTTTATACCACATATTCAAGAGATAACAGATATGGCTATTATAGGTGTTCAAGTAAACGTCCAATGAAACACATGCTCACACATCAGTAGGTATTTTCACTGTCACCCAACAAGCAGTTGTCACCTTGTCACAAATACATAAAACTGCAATGCAACCTCAATTTCTGTGACTCATTTTAGCATTCTCAAAAGGTGACAAAATTTTGCATTTATTGCTATAAATTATCAGAACAGCAAGTATGATAGCTCACAACTGCGATAAATGCATTAACAAACAAGTTTATAAATATAATCTGAAGGATAAATCATAACAAAATAGCATTCTGTAAATTTATCTCACGCTTCACACTGTCCAAGGCATGTAATAGTCTTACAATACCAGGGGTAACACTGCTGTACTGGGGGAGAGGGGGGGGGGGCTGAGATGATCTGTAGTCCAAGGGATGGGTGTAAAAGGGAGGAATAGCCACTCTGCTATAGTTTGCAATTTTGAAAACAATGTTGAAGATTTTTATACTGTTTAGGTTGTACCGCACACAGTAAATGATTTATGTACTGTTCACTATATTTGTGTGTGTAATATTGTCCACCAGTGGGGAGAGGGGTGGGTGGGGGGGGGAGGTTGAGGACTTAACTATACTTGACCTCACCCCTGCACAACACCCTTTTGATACCCCTCAATCAATTTATGAGATCTATTTCACTGAAGCCAAGTTGGCTGCTCCAATTAACATGCTATTAGTCTTTTTGTTCAATGCAGGAAATTATGTGTTCTACAAAACTGTGTCATATTTTATTTTTTTTCTGGGAATAATTTATGCAGTATCGTCAATCGTAATTTGCTATGCAAATATGACCGCAATGCTGCACAAATCCACACATGTGTAGCAGTTATTGCACACAAAACCGTAGTGCTTTATGTTATAAGTTCTAAGAAACATTTTGCTATGCAAAATGTTAATACTAACTTCTTTCTTCAAAGTCCCGGACACAGACCAGATGACCATAATTTTACTCTTAGAAAATAATCAATAGAAAAAAAAAAAAACCTTCTCAAAGTGATACTGTCAGAGTTAATTGTCAGACTGAACTTTTTGCAACATTTTTGACATTTACTGTTTCGTGAAATTATGACTTCATAGCCAATCACAAATTTACCTTTTAACAGCATTGTTCCCCCACCCCCTGTTTTCTTTGACAATGTGCTATTGAGAACAAAAGTAGTTATCTTAGATCATAAGTGTTTAAGATCAATTCATAACACACATTGGTAAATTGTACAATATGATTCTTAACTGCAGACAAAAATGAGTAAAAATATGAGTGAAATAGCCAACGATTATTCATGTTGGAATAAAGAGTCATGTCATATCTGGCCAAATGAAGGAGTAACATTTCTCATTTTATGTCATTCAGATCTTGAAAATACTTCTTTTAAATAAAAAATGACTTTTGTAAAAGACGATATATAATCAATTGAACCCTGTGTTTCGTAGAGGAAATGAATGGAAGGGAAAGATTATTTTGATTATGGGCATCTGGCAGTTGTGGTCATAATACACAAACTGAAGAAGTACGCACAACAGATGAAAAACGAGAAATGGCTTCATGTAAAAATTAGAAATTCAGATACTCATACTTTGTAATAATAATAATATTGAGGGTTCATTAATCGCAGACATATCAACCGATAACAGTGCTCAAGGGGCATCACAATATTACCCTGGTCAACGATAACCTGTCAAATGTAGAGACAATCCCTCCACATGGCAGCAACTAAACAGTGCCCAACTGACAGTTTTATCTCACAGGTCCCCATTTATACACCTGGGTGAAGAGAGGCAATGGAGATAAAGTGCCTTGCCCAAGGACACAACGTAACGATCTGGCCAGGACTCAAACCTGCAAGCCTTATATCACAAGTCCACTGCCTTAACCACTTGAACACAATGTAACGATCTGGCCAGGACTCTTCCTACAAGCCTTAGATCACAAGTCCACTGCCTTAACCACAACGTAATGATCTGGCCAGGACTCAAACCTGCAAGCCTTAGATCACAAGTACACTGCCTTAACCAGTAGACCACAACATAATGATATGGCCAGGACTCAAACCTGCAAGCCTTGGATCACAAGTCCACTGCCTTAACCACAACGTAATGATCTGGTCAGGACTCAAACCTGCAAGCCTTAGATCACAAGTCCACTGCCTTAACCACTTGAACACAATGTAACGATCTGGCCAGGACTCAAACCTGCAAGCCTTAGACAACAAGTCCAGTGCCTTAACCACTAGACCACAACATAATGATATGGCCAGGACTCAAACCTGCAAACCTTAGATCACAAGTCCACTGCCTAATAATCACTAGAGCACAACACTCTTCAACGCTTTGTATGAAATAAGGATCTCTGTATCTGTTCTGGGATAGGCAAATACTACCCTCAATATTCCATCTGGGACCTAGCTATTTGTGCAATGAATTTTGAGTCTAATCAAATCTACAATATAAAATCTGCTCCACTTTCACAGAAACAAGAAGGAAAAAGGGATAGGTGGCAGGGATGTTAAATAAATGAAAAATCTTTTCAAAAGATGAGTTGAACTATTATATAAATAGATGTTTTTACATGGAATTTAGAAGGATAAGTGTCTTATTCCCGATTATATACTATTTTCTGAACCAAAATATAAATAAAGGGAAAATAAAATACAAGATTAGATAGTAGTGGAGATGTGAATATAATTATCCACACCGACGCTCAAAAATCATTGGAAAATCTTCTCATTGTTTTAAGCAAGTTTCTGTTTCAGAAATTTGAGGAAACTTTTGTGTAGGCCAAGGACCATATTACATGTTGCGATCCCTTAACTGAAAGGTTTGATTGATGTAGGCACAAAATTAATGTTGATAAATTGTAGACGGATAAAGAAATAAAAAGAACTGCACAAGTCAAAGCTGCATACAGGAGGTCTGTATCATTTGTACAGTTTTGAGAAATGACCGCTTTAAACAAAAGACACTCATTATTCAAAGTGGCTGGATTACATAGTCTATACACATACCATTACGTCTACACCTCAGTAGCGACAAGTGGCAGGTATACTTTGCATAAACTGAATCTGCCTCGGAAAAGTAGTGTTAGTTGTCATATGTAGGTTATCTGTTGTTTGCAAAAATATTAACAGAATCTTTTATAGTTTAAAAGTTGCTTAATATTGGTAAAACAATTGATTAACAATTAGGACCTTGGAATGAGGAGCTGGAGTTATCATATGTTTATAAATCTTTAAAGAATCAGTCCAGACATTTGATTTTAGGTGAATTTTATGAATATTTATGAATAGCTATAGAAACATATCAACCCCTTTCTTTGTTTGCATGTGACATATCAACACTAACATTTTACCAAAATTCATTCTTTAACGCCCAGGCATTCAAATTCGGGGTCGTGACCCTTCTTATCGAGGGTCAGCCACAAAATTTGGAAGAAACTAATTACAGATTTTTGTGAGGGGAAAAATGTAAAAAATCTTTAAGATATAAGTTACTTGAAAAGTTGCAATATTTACCACCATGTTGTAACTAAGCACCCTAAAACATAAAAACTATTCTCAAAGGGGAGGGGGATACCCCCTCCCTGCAGACCCCTTCCCCAGACCGCAACATCCGCCACTACAACAGGGTTGCCATGTTGATCAAGGTAAAAGTAGGGATTACCGTGTAAAATAGATCGAATACCAGGGCGTTGAGGTGTTAGAATATTCTAGACTTATTTGACTGGAAATACTGGTACAGGAAAGGACTTATTCATTGGGCATTTCAAAAGTTTTGAATATTTAAAAAAAAATAAAAAATACATTGCTGTTAAATTTTGACCTCTCGTGGAAATTCTCTAGCCGTCAAAGTTGACATTTGGTTTACGGAAAAAACATCATCACAACAAGATATTCACCAGCTTTATATACACCCGTATCAGTCCCGCAAGAGTTAA
>JXUT01147277.1:0-10967 GCA_000934455.1 Apostichopus parvimensis | reverse complement strand
ATGGTAGCAAGCTGTGTGTGTATTTTCTGGGATCGATGGTGGTGTCTAACACTTCTGTTACACCTCATTCGAAACTAGGTCAGATTAACCGCATGAGACGTTTCTTTGTGCGTGAGTCTTCACACCCTTTAAGTTTGCACATTTTGGCTATTATTATATTAATGAATTTGTGCAGTGGCTTCCTTCATCCTAACGATTACACATGAACAGCCAATGAGAACTTAGTCTGGAGAAATGCATATATGTAAGCTTAAGTCCTGTTGACACTCGAGATTAAGCGCAGTGTTGCACCCGGGCTTGCTTGGGGAATGATTTGAAGTGAAAAGTGGATCAGAACTCATGATTTGGACCGTGCAATAAATTAGGATCAAGGGAGGATCAGATGATCCACTGAGAATTAAATTGGTAATGTAAATTCAGCTCTAGGTTGACCCAGAAAGAGCAGTGACTTTTAACTTCTGTTATTACTTTTAATACCAGGGTAATTCTACACAAAATTTGGTTGGAATTAACACAAGCAAATGAATGTCACATGGTGTATGGTTCTCACAAGTTTTCTTCCAGTAAGAAAAAACTCACTTTCCTGTTCAGTGATTTTGAGTTGCAGTGTCTGATTCTGAGGGCGGAATCTAATGTAACTGGTTCAAAATCTATTGACCTAGCTTCAATGCCAAACACAGACTGCGGGATCTGATCCGAAAATTAAATGTAGCCGAAATAATTTGTAGAAGAAACTGGCCATGGTAAGGAAACTAGCTGTGATGATAAGATCAACGACTTAAGGCCTGATGAATAGGATCAGAGAATGCAACATTTCAAGGAAATAGGTGCCAGGATTGTAGATTGCACAATAGCTAGCTGTCACTAATAGATGTTTGCATGAAAGCATCAATTAGTATGCGTTGCCTCACAGAAGGGACCGATTTGCTTAGCACAGTTCATTGCCAGCGATGTAACTACTGTATGTTGGTTTCTTAGTAATAGCATCTCTGTCGAACGGTAACAGGTTTTAGGAAGGTTTGCTAGTAAGCCTTTGAACAGCCAGCAGTTTCCTCCAGACCGCTTCTGCAACTACAGTGGGTAATTTACATTATTGATAAAAACAAAAGAACTCATTTTCAAAAACATTTGGAAGTTGACTTTTGCAAAAATCCAAAAATTTCTGTTCAAAGGTTGTCTGAACAGCAATTTTCCTGTTGTCTCACAATTTACATATAGACAGTGGCAGGTTTATTTATTGTGAAATGAAATGATTATCGAGCAATAACCAGTCTCAGTGTATTGTTGATTGCCAATCCAAATGTTAGTGCTGTGAGGTTAACGGACAATCCTTGGCATTTATTCCTATGATGAATTGATGATGGATTTGATGACTAATTTGATGATATTTAATATTTCTTGTTTAAATTTTCTGATGATCTACTTGGCCTCCCTTGATGCGCTACTGTCTGTTGTCATATTCCTGGTTTCCTCTATCAATACAGTTCTCTCCTAGGTCAAACATTCTTACCAATTTCTCCTTTGAAA
Organism: Apostichopus parvimensis; assembly: GCA_000934455.1. NCBI lineage: Eukaryota > Metazoa > Echinodermata > Holothuroidea > Aspidochirotida > Stichopodidae > Apostichopus > Apostichopus parvimensis. The sequence continues at coordinate 9,440 of JXUT01147277.1, read as the reverse complement.
AATGTTGTGAAATTTTCTTCTCAAATGGATTAGTCGGGATTGTGATTATGCTCTTATATTATAAGATATGAAATTTGGATTTCCACTTGAATTGGTAACTAGGTTAGGAAGTGGAAGTGACTTTTTATTTATTTTAAAGGGCTCGTATCTGTTATCACCTCAAAAGCAGGTTTACAGATTTTGTTTTATACTAGGCTGGTCTTAAGTTTTAAGTCTTTAAGTTTTTTCCATATTGACTGTACACACTTGATTCGGACAGTGTTAACAATACTATAACGACAAAATGCCTGGACTTGATCTATTCAATGGAATTTTCCAAAACCTTTTCAATCAAGCTAAAATCTCTCTTTTATGGTTATCTATTATTTAAAGGATTTGATTCTTACAGTTGATAAACTTTGAGCGTCTTCTCTTTAATAATAAAACTGTATAAAAAAAATATAAAAAAATTCTAGACACTCCAGGGCTTAGTTGCTTAATCAAGTGTAAGAAATTATATTTGTGAAAATGAGTCGGGTGGTCGGAGCAGTATATAGGCAGGACTGATATTGTTTCCTTTGAACAACTTTGAATAGAATTTCAGTAATTACATCATCTGTGATGTCACTGTATTGATTTGATAAAAAACTGCAGAGAGGGAGAGGCAGCCAGGAGATGGAGAACAGGCAAAGAGAGCAGGTCAAGTGATGGATAGTGATTGTCAGCAGTAAAGAGCCCCCAGATGAGTTTTAGAATGGGATGTTGTGTTCCATTCTACTTTTGACTATTTGTTCTTACAGTGTTTAATGTTAGAAAACAATATTTCTTTCTTGCCTATATATAGTATATCAACAGTTGACTTTTTCCGTGAAATCACTTCCCTGTAGTTTTTCGGTTGTATCGAAAGAGGGTGAGGGTGGTATGCAAGGTACTGTGGCTTCTGATTTGACCCCCCACCCCACCCCCTAGAATAAGAATGGAAATGTCAAGATCTCTGCCAAATATGGCTGGATAGCTCGGTAGAGTGGGGGGGGGGGAGGCTGATAAATCCTGAGGGTCACTGAAATGAAATCCTTTTCTAGTCACTCAAACTTACTTGTTGGTTTACTCTTTTTAACTTTGTTTATCTTTTTCCTCTCAGTTTTGTTGCTCATAATTTAACCTATATTTATACCTAGCAATAAAGGCTATAGGGGCAAACTAATAGTTTGAGACTGGTCAGCAATTTTACCAAACCTAGCAAGTATTACGTAAAGTAAATTTTGCAATAAAGTAAACTTTGCACAAATTTTAAAAATTGCAAAGACACTGATTTTTTCCTCCCACTTTAAGGTTATTTGCAGCAAGCAATTAAGGATTTCATTCTGCTCCGTATACTTTGTTGCCTGGATACTTTGTTTATGTGTATAAATCACATAACAAAGCAATTTGACGAAAATGAGAAAATTTTAACTTTTTCTTCATTGTTTGAAATGAAAATTTAAAAAAGTTCAAACTAAAGAATTCCATTTTATCATGGATTTCATTTTTGGAAAATATTGACAAATTGAACAAAATTAAATTGTGAAAGCCAACTTATGCAACTTGCCAGGTTGCAAATTAATAAAGAGACTTTTACTAGTTATCAAAACATATTGGGTTTTGAATTGTTGTTTAATTGCTTGTGATTGATTTTATATAAAAAAACTTTACAAAACTGCAAATTTGAGGAAGTTTGAAGTAGTATGTGTATTGACTTCTAATTTACTACTTGCCAAAAGGAAGAAAACCAATTGATGTTGTTAACTTGTGTCATGGCTAATAGCTATTACGTAAACAAAAGTTGTTTACATCATGGTTGTCAAAATCATTAATTGGTCCAAAATTAGCTTAATTACAACATATCAATTGTAGTCAATAAACCATGTTAAAGATTTACTGTAAATATTGTAGATATATGTGTAGTAACCATGACCACTGCCAATATTTTCAAGACTGCAAGTAGGTAATTATTACCATATTCCTTGTGTCATGAAGATCATTAAATAGGGTTATCATCAGTAGAGATGTATGTAAACAATCAGTAGCAGTCATTTAGTGATTGGGTGGCCAAAGTCATATTGTCAAATTTATACTGACCAAACTCAGAAGCTTCAAAATACTTCAATTTTAAGTTTTTCCCAAGCATAATATATTCATTGGACTGTGAATAAATTAGTATTGAGTACTACTAACGATGATCATGTACTGCTAATCTTCAAACTGCAAGTACCGTATGTGCATATATGGTAATCATTGACACTCGCTGTATTCGCCGAAGAAGACCAAATCTGAGTTTGTTTTAGAAGATGTATGATGAAAGAAAGTGATATTGCAAAATAAGTATGCCGTTCTCTTGAGCTCTCATTGGACTGTGAAAACAGTATTCTTTTCAGTATATATGATACTAATCTCTGACAATTATTTCAGTTATCAGCATCTCCATAGTACTATGAAGTAAATTGATTCCAACTCGCACCAGGGTGCTTAGAATATGTCCCTCTGTCAGTTTGAAATTTAAATTGATATTTAAATTCACCGAGCATTCACTGGACAGCGATAAAGTCTACACATATATAGCTATGATATTAAAGCGCATTTTCACACTGCATGTACATTGGGAAATCCTTACTTTTTGCTGGTATATACTAAAAAGTTTGTTTAGATGTTTAACAATCAGACTAACATTTATGTAGTAGGTAGTCCAATAGGTTGTGCACCGTATATATGGAGTGAACTCAGTGTTAAAGCAAAGTTAAAGGCGAAGGTTTACTGTGTGATGAAGTTTGAAGAGGTGAGATGCCACTCATCTGGGTGTGGATGAGAAGAGAATAGGACTTGTTCATTTTCAGTCGACTGTCCTCATTGAAGAAACCGCAAACCCCTTTTCATTATCCTTTCAACTTTATCTTGAACGAAATGTTTTCTGTGGTGCTTTAAAACAAGCTCACTGTATGCATGCACTACAGAATATGGCTTGTTTATTCTCATCAGTCAACAAAACTTTAGGAACTTTAGACCGTTTTCACTATTATTTGGATTTTCCCATCTTAATCTGTCCTTCATTGAACTATTAATAAACAGCTTGTATTCGAAGAATCAGACATGTTTATTTTCTAGTAGTCAACATTAAAATGGAGGACACAGGAGACACTCTCTGCCCATGCAGCTGTCATTTCAACTATTCCTCCTCTTTTCAGGCTTAACAACCTGATTTTGTGGGTACAATCAGACTCGTTTTTTCACAGAAAAACAACATAAATGAGTGTGATTCATTTCAACCAGTTTCAAATTTCCCCATCTAACCCCAGTCTGCTCTCTCAGCCCTGATTGTCAGACAAAGAACAGTGACTGTTCTAGCCCCACTGTGAACTGTGGTTATATTCTAGTTCTGCCAATCAGAATGCAAGATAGATGACCTCTGCCTGCTGGTTTGAACCCAGCTGTGACAGTTAACTTGACAACATGATTTGGGAATCCAGATGCAATTTGATCAGCTAGTAAACTTGTATAGGATCTGTATAAGAACTACCATAAAAAAAATATCACCACCTCATACTGGCTCCTATGTTTATGAAACAAGATACTCCATTAATTATGAGTACAAGTTGAAGCTATTCTTAGAGTTTATAGGTGAAGATGATATTCACACAGTTCTTACAATATGTATGTTAAGTGTGCATGGTCATTGCATCAAGATTACCTCAGTTCATCCATATATTCAAGGAACCACGAAGGTTACGCATATATACTCCACGGTTAGTGCTTGAATTATGATATCCTGCAGTGTATTGGCATTTTACTGAAATTCTACAGTATCCCTAGCAGACTGGCTGCAATATTTTCAGCAAGTGGATTATTACTAACAATGAATGCTTCATGTACTATTTTCAAGGCACTGTAAGGCCATAGTATATATGTATGTATAGTTTTCCTATAATAATACTACTAATAATAATAATAAATGAGACTTATATAGCGCCAAATCAGTAGACAAAAGTCACTACTCAAGGCGCTTTACAAAGAAAGCAGATTAATTTACAAAAGAACAAGTGAAAAGATGGATCTTAAGAAGCAGTTTGAATGTAGAAAGTTTAGAGCAAGTCCGAATGTGATCTGGTAACTTGTACCAGAGATAAGAGCCAGAGTATTCGAAGCTTCTGTAACCATAGGTCTTCAAGCGTGGTTTAGGAACAGTTAAATACAGTATTTAGAGTAAAGATCTTTGGCAATTTAGTTAATATATCACTATAATTATGCAGCTGCTTATGTGACATAAAAGTCCCCTGAAATGGCATGCAAAAACATGTGCATATCAACACAATGTGGGCAGTTCATTGGGTTAGGGAATCCACAGAAAGCCTGTTAAAAGCATTGAAGACTCGCCCCTAACCGCGTGCGGCCATCTGAAAAAGTTAACTTTCTGTTGCTTGCAATTGACGTTTTGTTCGTGTCGCCACAAAATGCAGACAGTAATGAAACGTGATACCTTGTTATTTTTAGCTGGACCTGAGATGTCCATCGCTGTATCGTCTATACACTGTGCTGTGGGTATTGACCGCAGCTGTATGTATTGATTGTACACTAGTGTCTAAATACCGACGGTAGCAAGCTGTGTGTGTATTTTCTGGGGTCGATGGTGGTGTCTAACACTTCTGTTACACCTCATTCGAAACTAGGTCAGATTACCGGCAATAGGCGTTTCTTTTTGCGCGAGTCTTCATACCCTTTAACTTGAAGAAACATATATCACATCATGGTAGTGAATGTTCTGCGTTTTTAAAGAGTCCATGGTAATTGCTTGGAAAGAGTCCATAATAATGCTTTAAAGAGTCCAAGAGAGTTTACAGTAAATGCCTTAAAAAGATCCACTGCATCGCTAGTCAAATATAACATCTCAGTCCATACTATAGTGCCTTTAAATGATGGTCTGCAAATGATGTATTGCAACCCAAAATTGGTCGCAATTTAAGTTTTCAGTGAGTCGCTTGATCTTTCCGGGCATGAACCGCAATGATCGAGAGAGGATCATTTAAAGGGTGTGAAGACTCGCGCACAAAGAAAAGTCTAATGCCGGTGATCTGACCTAGTTTCGAATGAGGTGTAACAGAAGTGTTAGACACCACCATCGATCCCAGAAAATACACACAGCTTGCTACCGTCGGTAATTAGACACTAGTGTACAGTCACTACATGAAGCTACAGTCAATACCCACAACACAGTGTACACAGCAGCGTGGACATCTCAGGTCTAGATAAAAGATAACAAGGTATCACGTTTCATTACTGTCTGCATTTTGTAGCGACAAGAAGAAAACGCCATTTGCAAGCAACGGAAAGTTAACTTTTTCAGAGCGCGGCACACGGTTAGGGGCGAGTCTTCAATGCCTTTAAAAGCATTTATGAAGGTTGTGATGGAGGTTTGATCATGATTACTTCCCCGTTGCTGAGGACAAGAGGTAGGAGTTTGATAGCTGTCTGGTGGGGTCATGGCTCAGTCCTTATGGACCCACTGCCGATTGTCAGTTGGTTGAAAGTGGTTCAGTAGGGGGGAATTGTTTGCATTCAGCCAGGCAAGAGTTAGACCACTATCACAGGAGTACAAATCCCTCCCTGCTTTCTGTCAACCTCACACAAAGTATTTATAGACAAAACCTTGTGGTTAGGGCTACTTATGTAGATCTAATTTATAGTCTAGATAGGCATTTGCCCCAGAATGCTATATTTGATGTCTAAATTCTTTCTTTTTTATATCTGGGGGAAGGACCCCCCAAAGCCCCCATACATAGGAGTCAGTTTCAATGACCCCAGAACAGCCTCCTCCGTTATAACATCCTTCATATGTCTTCGTCCCTTCCACAAAAGCTCAGCCCCTTACCTAAATCATTCAGGGAATCCCCCCCCCACACCTTTGAAATCCTGGTGCACGTCACTGGCCTAGGGCATAAAGAGAACAGTGAATATTTACGTTCCTACTATTTCACCTGTCTCCTCACAACCTGGTTGTGAGGAAACTGGTATGCTTGTCACTCCTAAATCTAATCCTGGTAAACTATAGAACTTCAACAAAATTGATGCCCATCTGAGCTGAGCCCCTGAGCTGTTCATGGTTACTTCAAATCTTTGTGGGATATGTCAGAATCAAACAGCTGTGTACCTGATCGTGAACCTGTAATTATTGAAACCATAATGACTACATCATGTCTAAGAATGTTTGAGCAGACTTTGCCAGTGGCAATTTTTTTGCTGATGTACTTCATTTTGCAACCATTTGCAAATTGCATGTCATTTCACTCAACTTTCTCACTTCCTGAATAACTCGTAATGAAGTGCCACATTCTTTATGCTTGATAGGTGCACTTGAACAAATTTGGTGGCTAGCCCCGTATTAATTGGAAATGGAAGTGAAAGTTCATCGTTTGAGATATTTGGCATCGACCTCTACATTATCCTCGACTCTTCCTTTCCTTTCAACTGTCAATCAAAGGGAGGAAATGACTGAATAAGTTTGTTGGCGTTGGTTTCTTGTTTGCAGGTCCTGGAGAATTCCTGGGAAGTAGTGGACGGTGTAAACATCACGCTGAGACTCTGGGACACTTTTGGGGATCACGAAAAAGACAGGTGCTTTGCCTACGGAAGGTAATTTGCGAGTTTGTAGTATTTTGAAGGAATGAGAAAAAAAGAAATGATTCAAGTTGCAATGGTATAAACGGAAAATAGGACGTGACGAAACTCTCCTGAAGAGAACTTGGTAATGTAGTTGTGCTTGTCGTCATTCAGCACTTAATTGCATCCTCGACTGTCCGCAGGGGACAGTCCGAGAACTGACAACATGTAACCTACATGTGAAGTGATGATGGGTTAGTTTAGTCTTTACAGTATCAATATGGTATTAGGTCAAAGTTAAGTGAGATTCAATCGCATGTGGAGCTGTAAGGATTTTTGTGGTGGATCTTTTACCAAAAGATCTAGAATGAGACAAGCACTGTAGAAGAGCTTGAGTATATTGAAAAGATAGCCCTGAAGAAATTTATTTGTTGCCGATGAAAGAGAGGGAAGATATCTATATGCTAATCATCCTTTTGAAATTTGCATGCAAGTCCTAGGTACCATTTTGGAGATTACAACATTTGAAGACTTTGATATGTTTTGTACCAAAAGTGAACTTGAGGCAGGCAGGTGGGATTTCGTAGATGCACACTGACAATTTTGTTTACATTTTCCTTTAAAATGTTCGTCTAATTTCTCCTTCAAAATTTGGATGCAGTAACTTATTAAGACTCTACAGTCATTGGGGTATTGATAAATTCACATCCCTCATAGCAAACGGTGGAATCCTGTCCAATTCAAGGTTAATTCAATAAAGTGAAAAAAAAGCAGGAATAAAAACAAAACCTGTTTGCTCAGTGTGCAACTATGACATCACACTTGTTCGCTTCAAGTTCACCGATGATACAGACTGTAACAATTTCTACTATCGGTATCTCAAAAGAAACGCAGGTCGCCAACCAGAATTCATTCTGAGACATGGCAAACTATTTATCATGAGGGAATTACCACATGTTCCACTTTGCACAGCCATTTTGTTTTGTTTGATTTTTTCTGCCATTAGATCACAATGATGTACATAAATACGTACTGTAGATATAGCAATGAGGCTGTGCGACCAGAAAGTGTGTGTGTAAGATAACTAAAGCCATAGAAAATTTAGACAGTCAGTGATCATTTACAAGACTTTGCAATCGTCAATATACAGTATATTACAATAAATATACAATATTGTTGAAATAAGGGCTAGTGCTATTACAGCATCCATATTGCTTCCTCAAACCGTGAAGCCAATTCCTGTACCTACCAAATTCTTACTCTCCCGAGTAATTTTCTGCATGACGCACGACGTCTGTAAAATGTTTCTCCTCGTACATGAAACCATAGCGAGCTTGTGTTTAGCATCAAGAGGCAATGGCGTTAACGACTTCAGCCCGAACTACCAGCAGGTTAAGTTTATATAAGCCTGCCTGCCCTAGATCCTCGGTTAGAAAAAGCGTGGTCGGTAAAAATAATTGCCTTGCCAGCCGATGTTATGAACTAAACATTGACATTATGATTGCAATTTTAGTAGTACTACTACTAATATCAGGCCTCTGTGCATAATGTTGCTAGCACTACTTGGTTAACAACATCTCTGCATTGAAGCCTGTTATCAATCACTATTAGGCGGGTGGTTCCAAATAGCCAGAAATATTGATATTCTTCCAACATAATTGGACCAGATATACTAGCATTCCTGAATTAAACCAGTCTATGGAGTCTTTGTTTTGACCACATTGATGACGGACAAGACCAGCATCACTGTTAATTAGTAATAATATTTGTTTCTTGTCTGATTAATTACAGGGCTGATGTGGTACTGTTGTGTTTCTCCATCGCTGACTCCCTCTCTCTGCAAAATGTCAAGAAGGTTTGGATGGCAGAAATTAAACACTTCTGTCCAAGAACCCCCATCATCCTCTGTGGTACGAAGAACGACCTCAGGACAGCTGATCTGGCAGCACTTATCAAAGAGAGGGGACCAGTCAGGTATGTCAGAGAATGTAATCTCTCTCAGGTCATGAATTAATAAAAGCTTTCAATCAAAGGTTGGGGTACTCCAAATTACATCAAAACAGGTCATATCTTGAAGTCAAGTTCTCAGATATTTCTCAATTTGTGTGTGATTTCAACAGTGGGTGTGTGATTTCAACAGTGGGTGTGTGATTCCAACAGTGGGTGTGTGATTCCAACAGTGGGGGTGTGATTCCAACAGTGGGTGTGTGATATCAACTGCGGGTGTGTGATTTCAACTGCGGGTGTGTGATTTCAACTGTGGGTGTGTAATTCCAACAGTGGGTGTGTAATTCCAACAGTGGGTGTGTGATTTTAACTGTGGGTGTGTGATTCCAACAGTGGGTGTGTAATTCTAACATTGGGTGTGTGATTCCAACAGTGGGTGTGTGATGTCAATGCACTTGTGTGACTCATAACTGTCTGTGCGTGATTCCAACTCCATATGTGTGATTCCAGCTGTGTGTGTGTGATTCCAGCTGCATGTGTATGATTCCAAATGCAGCTGTGTAATTCCAGCTGCATTGTGTCATTCCAACTGCACATGTGCAATTTCAACTGTGCCCATGTGTAATTCCAGCTGCACATGTGTGGTTCCAACGGCACATGTGTGATTCCAATGGCACATGTGTGATTCCAACTGCACATGTGTGATTCCAACGGCACATGTGTGATTCCAACGGCACATGTGTGATTCCAACTGTGCATCTCTGTGTTAGGATTATGTCATAGTTCCCAGGTTATTCAAGTTGAACACACACAAACACTTGTCATGTTTCAGTTCTTTGTGCTAGTTTCTTTGTCATTGTTGAGGGATTAGCCTGACTTTCAATTCGATA
>JXUT01147252.1:0-14402 GCA_000934455.1 Apostichopus parvimensis | reverse complement strand
ACATATGTATATATATTATAGACGGACATAAACTCACACACACATGTATGAATCATGTCATAATTCCTGGACGCATACAACAGCAGATAGCACTTCTCCGTCACCTTACTCGGTAAATCAGTGTGTTTTAACTCTTTCTTTACTACAGAGACAAGCTGCATGTCACAGATGCAAGCTGTAAAAATTCTCTGGCCCAATTAAAACTTGCCTCTTGAAAATTTGACTCCAGACTTGATGTAACTTTATTTACCTTGACATTGTTGGTATAGTATATATATGCCACTCCCTTAGGGGTCTTAATATCATTCTGACTGTACGTGTGTCATCACCTGAATTCACTTAACATGATACAAAAATTATTCAAGTGTGAGAGATTGTCCTCGAGTGAGCTGTGTACTACAAGACTCTCGCATGTGACTTCATCATAAACTACGCGCTGCCCCGCTTCAATTAGCAAATATTGTTGTGATCCGTAACCTTGCCAACGGTTGTCGTCGTCGATGGCTGACTTAGCTATTTGCTTAGGAATAATGTCAGATGTTTATAATGTATACACATTTCTACAGATATATATGTATGCTGTGTTCAAATGAGAATGTGATGAGGTAGGTTGGAGATGGAACAGAGAAGAAGAAACTGTGACTATATGAATGGATATCGGAGGTTGGCTTTGAGGACACATGGGAGGAGCTTGGGGTGGAAAATTCCCATTAGCCCAATTCCCTGAGCATGTGTATGCATACACTTATAGACTCAAATCTACTGTGAATTTTCCACACTGTGGTCTTGCCACTATCTTTTAGAATATTGCTAAATCCCTCTTTAGATACACACAAACACAGATTCTGGTCACATACTCTCTCATGTGTACACACTCCATTGAACATATAAGCCAATGTGCTTTTGCACCCAAAGCTACATTCTAACAAACAGTGGTGGGACTACAGGGGGGGGGCAAGGAGGGCACTGCCCCCCCACTTTTCCCAGACCTTGAATTTTTTTTTTTTCGATTCGGTCGGTAATTTGGTTGGTTATGTCACAGCCATACTTTCAACTCTGCGATACTTTTATACTTATTTATAATGTCATTACATAGGCTATAAAAATGGATCGATCCATTGTGAAGATTCTTATTTAAATTTGTAATGCACTTGTACTAGTTCGTCTAGCACAGCAAAAATAACTCCAGTCCACTGGGTCGGTCTGTTACGAAATAACTTAATAGAAAATACAGGATCCATCCATAGTTAAAAGTATGTTTAGATCCTTCACGAAATACGAAAAGTTTATGAAACGAAATAAAGAAATGCGATTCCAATAAAATATATCTATAGCGGTCGTATAGGAACGTTTCCAAGTTGATAAGAATTATCCGATTGAAAGTAATAATAAGGCGATTAATGTAGGTGATTAACGTGGTTGGTAGCTCGTCGTGTTGAGCGGTCAAAGTGGAAAGTCGAAGTGGTGTAAGTTCGAACTAGCGATACCACAAGGGTAATTGAGGGCGCTAACAGTTGACGGAAAGAGAAGCGGTGTCAAATTACGCCGCTACACTAGTATACTACTACTAGTACGAATGTGACAGTACCATATAGGCCTATGCCTTTTAAGATTATCCAGCTTGACTGTATTGAACATTGAGAGAAACACTAATATAGACATGGAGATGGTTCTTAGCTGGTTTGCCTCCTATGAGAGTGTCAAAGGGCGCCATCTATCCCTTCATTAATGGTTAGATCGACCATTTGTTACTTTTTTATGTCATGTAATAAATCTGGCATTAGTATGCAGATAGCATAATAACTTTTTCAAGTACACAACTTGTACTGGGAATTAACCTATAAATATTGAGCCATATCCCATCTAAAATATTTCTAAAATCCCAAAATTTTCTAAAAGGGGAGGGTGACTCCCACGTTTGCCCCCCCCTCCCCCCTCAATTTCAGACATCAAATCCCATCCCTGATAACAAAGTTGGGACCAACTAAGTTGTTTGTTGACAAATATTAGCTGGAATTGTTCAGCTCTCAGGGTTTCTTCAAAATGAAAGTCTAGGTCAAGGCTGAAAGCTGTAGTAAAGTTTGCCAAAATGGTGAGATTCAACTATGCCAGAGTATGTGAGCTGTGCACATTAAGGGTACATTAATGTGGGCTTTGTTTTGTTAAAAACACATTGAGTAACACAGATAACTTGCATAATGACATCCATTTATGAGGGTGCAGTATCTCTCTGACCTTAACAGTTTGAAAATCCCCATTGAACTCTTCCACATGCCTCCATCTTGATAATTGACCCCTCCCTCCCCCCTTCCCCTCCATATGTCTATGTTACTATGGTAACCATGACTAATGACCCCCAGTCTATATTATATGTGCTGCAGACAGCTATTAACTTTCCATCTTAATTAAGAATAAAATCAGCGAAGGCTATCCATGATTGCCTTGTTGTTTGTTTGTCAGTTTATTTGATTCATCATGCTCTGTTTTTTTTTTCTTGTTGCTATTGAGGGAATAGTTATGTGGAAGAGGTTAGGGTAAAAAAGGGATAAGCACCATGTACACAGTGTAAAAAAAAATATGGGTACCTTCCTACATAGTAACTGGTACCTACACTACCAAAAGTAGTCTTTGTATTCTGTTTTGTTGAGCTGTCCTTCAGCTTCAAATATTTCCTCACTCTCTCTCTCTCTCTCTCTCTGTTCTTCAGGGATGGTACTAGACCACAACCTAACTTCTCTTCCCTGGTATTTTTTTTATTTCATATATGTGGTGGTTTTCTTTGTCAATTGTTACTGTGTTTTTTCCCCCTACCTCTGGGGACTTTCTTTATCCTTGGTATTTGGTGGTTGAGTCATTGCTAAGGTTAAAAATATTCAAAGATATTATTCATCTGAAAGACACACACATCCTTGTCATCTAACTTGTTCCTATTTATTTTGTGGTATATATCATAGACCACAAAAGACTTACCTTTAGAGTTTGTCTGTCAAGAGTTATCTGCTGGTATCCTTTTATCAAGGATAAAATATTTGTCCATGAGTGAATGTGGGGGAGGGGAGGGGGGGGGGAGGGTTTCATCTATATGAGCTGTTTTTTTTTTGAGGGAAAGATGTTGAATGTATGTGTGTATGTGTGCGTGTATGTTAGGGTGTATGTATGTGTGTATGTATGTATTTATGTATGTATTTTAGACCCTCCTGCAGGAACTTGCGAAGAAGCCTCATTGGCTTATCAAAGCCGCAAGCTGACCAAAGTCAGTCTCTGACATTCATATTTATCGTCCATGATGATGAATTTTCAATTGTCAACAACTCTGTAACTGGACGACATACATTAATCTTGGAGTGACTCGAACTCGGGACCTTATGATTGGAAGGCACCGGCGTTAACCACTGAGCTGACACTCCTTAGAATCATCCTGAGAATACAGAGATAGAGTACAAATCAGCACATTTATGTTATCCAGTGGCGGAGCGTCCATACAGTCAAGGGGGGGCGGATGCCCCCCAAATGGACTCAAATGGACTGCTGGCGCCCTTTTCAGCTTTTTACCACTTTTTACTTATTCGCAATTATTGACTTTTTTATTGCGCTCTCATCTACTTATTGACATTTGTCACATTTTGTTGGTGTAATTTTCTGACAAAATTGCGATGACACCTATTTATTCTTCGTTTATCTGCAAATAAGCAAGGCCTGGAAAGGGTAATTTCTGGCGATCTAGAGTGTATCTTTACTCAAACAATTTTTGTACGCTCAGCGCCAACCAATGGTGGCGCTCCGCTTAGATAGTGTTGAAAGCGCCCCTACAGACCATTCCCGCCCCCCTGACCAATACCCCTAGCTCTGCCACTGATGTTATCGTAACACATTTTCGAACTTGATTGTTATAATTTACAGTTATATGTAAAGCCAGTCAGACCTGCCAGTTGTTCAACTTTTTTTCTGGATTGAATCTAGGCTAGTCAACTCACAGAGTTTATTATTGTCATGATATGTTAGTATCAACTACAGTAGTGTATAAAACAACTTTCACCAAAATCAATTCAAAATGCTCTAAACAAAAGAACTTCATTGTATAAACATGATTAAACTTGGGGAAAATTTATCATCATATTCAGCAGAGTTCCTTCTTTAATGAATCTAACCTAAATTTTTCTGTTTATAATCCAAACTCTTTCATGGGTTATAAATTATAGTCAGCATCCATGACCTTTTATAAGTTCATATCCAGTAGCTGTTTAAAGAGAACTATATGTACATGTATTATCAAGGACGTAATATCAGTGTGACTAGGATTACAACCCGGTCTAACAGGAAATCTTATATTAAAATACTTCGAAAGCAATTTAAATTAATCACTCGATATCTTTTTGACCTTTGACCAAGCCTTCTAAACCCTTTCATTGTGTTGTTTTGTTTGGGCAGTGTAAACTCATGCATGGTAGTAGTAAAGATGGCTGAAAACTATAGTTCAGAGAAAATCATTTGGGAAAACATTTACAGAAGCACTGCGCACATGATTGGCTGATAGAGGTGGTGGCCTGGTGAATGGTAAATATTGACTCACTCGTATTAACCTTGTAAGCTCAGTTCATAAGTGTGGTTTTCATCACTAGTGTGAAAATTGGAAAAAGAATAGACAATGGTTAGTGTTGATAATGCAAAACATGAATGGTTTTATTGTTGCACTGGACCATAACCACTGTGAATCATCACAAAACTCCATAGAGCACATCAAAAGGCCGGATACCAGCTTTCATAATTGACCAAAGGAGTTGTTTTATCAGTTTTGTGCCAGGCAGTATACATTTTTTTGTTCCATCTATGGTAAGGGTTAAATCTTTCTTTTTTGTTTAAGTTAATAATAAATAATATGTTTGTGTAACATTTAATATGCACAGCCTTATACTGTATGCAGGCTATCATTTTTAACTTTGGGTGGATATTTGTTGGAGTAAAATTTGTGAAATATATAGCATTTTGAAATAACTATACATTAATTATTAAGTAGCAGTAAATCAGATACAGCAAAACTGACTGAGCAATTATAAAGGACTTCTTTTTTTTTTAAATTTTTTTTTGGCTGGAATGAGTCGACTGACATGAATGATATCAGGCTTACAAATTCTGTGCTTTACTATGGGGGTTTGAAAACTGTCGAGGATGTGCAACCCAAAAATGTGTTGCAACCATTTTTTGGATGATTTGCAAGATTTTATCCAGATGTAAGAAAATTTATCTATTGCTTTTGGAGCAGGCAAAAGGATACTGATTGAATTATTATTGTTTTAACATCAAAGTCCACAATAGTTTAAGGTACCTTTCATTCATTCTCTGAATCCATTCTGATAGGGGATGGGGGGGGGGTGAGGATCTGATGTGTCATTGCTAAGTCCTCATGGAAGATCCTTGGTCATGGGCCTAAGTGTTTGCAGAAGCTGCTCTACCGATCTTAGTATAATCTAGTCTCTAGTTGGTGCATTGGTGGTAAATCATGTAGGCCTACTTATTACCATATAAGGAAGAAACACAAGAAAACAGCATGATCTAATACTAGAAATTGGATAGCTGTCCGACGTGAAGTAATTAAGTTATAGGTCATTCTGAGTTGTCCACATGTATACATGTGGGCAAGTCATAAAATAACTGCCTTCAGGTCCAGTCGGAACTTTTTCTTAACTGGGGTTGCCGGTCGAAACCCCATTTCCTTGCGTAACGTGGATCCAGGGATCCAAGCCATACATATCACTTCCATGTTATACAAATCTCACACTTAAGTCATTTCAAAATGTTATACATCAGTTATATTAGTGTGATGGATCTATGTACTCATGTGTACTCATATGCAGCCTTTCATGAGTTCTTTAACAGCACCATACATATAGTCACCGCACTAAAAGTGCCGATCAAGCACACCACAACTCAATACAACATTTGGTACGTTAAGTTTAAAGAATCGTGCTATAAGGACATGGAATTCTCTTACTGCTGCTATAAAATCTAAACCATCTAAAGTAACATTTAGAAAAAAAGTTAAAAAAGAAGTAATTTCTCAGTATTGATATATCGTTTATATTGGATGTTATAAATTATTCCTTATTAAGACATTAGTTATATTTTAATTTATGTATATACTTTTTTCTTTTTGGAAGTCCTTTTCTTTGTTAAGCCTGTATTGGCTTTTTAAAGGACTTTCCTCCACATTTAGATATTTATTTTATCTGTGGAAAATCAAATATATAAACAATATGTACTCACAAGGGCGTAGGAACCGGTGGGGCTGGGGGGGCACCAGCCCCCCCAGTGAAAAATATGGTGGGGCGGAAGTATCATTCCGCCCCCCCGCTCCGCAAGTCAGAAAACCCCTTTTTCATTTTCAAATGAAAAAAATCTCATTTGGAGCACCAAATTGCATCTAAGGCCAGGTGAAAATGCAAAATTATTTACAAATAAAATGGAGTGGGTGTTGAAGTGTGCTATATTGCACCAAATTGCATCTGAGGCCACCTGGAAATGCCCAAAAAATCCCAAAAAAGACCCCTCCCCCAGGCCGGCCATCAGAATTCAGCCCCCCCACTCAAAAGTACTTTCCTACGCCACTGTGTACTCATATACTCAGCTGCTCTTAAAACCTGTATAGTTCAAGTACACACATTGCACACTGTTGTACTGTATAGTGTTATAAATCTGATACACTGATCTGATTTGGTAGTGATACACTTGGAAGCAAATCAAAAAAGAATTAACTCCTAATTTGCCAATGTTTTGTCTGGTGGCAAAATCTCAACCAATGAGAATCATTGAACCATTTTCTGAAAGATAACCCCTCTTTCCCTCCAAATCCATTTCAAGAAAATTGATTGTCACTATTAAAGGGATCTGGGATTGCTGTTAAAACCCTCACTATAAATAAATTGAGTTACTTTAAACATTGTTCATTGTACACATTTAAGACGGAAGTCCACGTAAATGGCACGGATGAGTCTTTCTCTTTAACCCCCAACCCCCTCCATGCCCCCCCCCCATTCCTCTAAGTCCTTTCGTAACTAATTATTGCAAGTGAGTGCATAATTCAAGCTTTGGAAAGATAACTTGTTAACAAGTCATTTTCCAATCTAGCTAAGAAACCAGAGAATTCGGTCAATTTAGCAATGAAACGGCAAGTGGAAGATGGGTCCCTATGATAAAGCAATAGGAAGCTTAGGGTGCTTCTCAAGATGTGAAGTTCATTGTGGCATTTGAAGAAAGAGCAAAAGGAATTGATATATGCCTGTTCTATTAAGTCTATAAAGTCTTCATGACCATCAAACACCACTTCATGATGGTTGGGTCACATTCAGTCTGGGCAGAATAACATTAGTTTTTGAAACATTTTAGCGTATAGATGAGTAGTTCATGAGAGAGTTCATGAAGTCAAAGGGAAAACCCCTTTCAATAATTTGTAGGAAATGTTAGTTAATTAATCTACATGAGATATGTTGATTTGCACAGCCGATGGGTTTTCAAACAATAAACAAGGTCAGAGTCTGATGTTGTTTGATAACATTTAAATTAAGAACATCATCAGCAGGGAAGTGTACTTCGGTCTTATTTGGTTACGATACCGAAAGCTCAATAACCGCAAGTGGAATTAATGTCCTACTAGGTTGGTGGATGCCTTATGACTTGTGGATGTGCCCTATTGCTGTTTGTGGTACCCATCTCATGAATATTAATGAGTGGACAGGGTTTAACATAAAATTCTTAAAATGTCATTTTCTCTTCAACCGTATGTCAGATTTAGTATGGTGAGCACTGTAACTACATTGTGAGTACATGTTCTTTGCAACAGTAACTTTAACCTCATTAATATTCATGTCATTTACTTCAGCGGAAGAGGATTGTATTGTGCAGCGCCATCACATATGAAATAACGATTGATTGTTATGTGTTACCGCTTTATGTCCATGTACTGTCTGCAGATCTATATATGTTATACTGTTGTTTACCATTTATCCATCCAATCGCATATATCCTATGAATATGATATATGCTGTGGTTGTAACATTCAAATTTGAATAATTGTGACCTTGCAATCAAAAAGTCATAATATTATCATCATGATCATAAATTTTCCTTTCTTCACTTCCTATATGTTTGACCTATTTCCTTAATTTGGTGCTTCCCCACATGGTAAAGTTGTAGTGTGGCCTGACCAAAAGGAAAATGGGTTTCAATTTTCTTGGAGTTTTTACAGGAAGGAAGGACTTCATAAAGGTGAAACATATCCTATGACAGATTGGCTAACAAATTACTGTGTGGACTCGCTCAAAATTTTCGGTGCGGTTTTGCTTGTATTCTTCGAATTTGTACGGAAAATGACTTACATGCGTTTGCAAAATTTGTTAGAGAATTCCATGAAGGAGATTCAACATAATGTTAATTTTAACATACATTTTTGTGTCAAGCATTCTGTAGGCTAGTTTATGAGCAGTAAGCATTGTGAAAGGTTCGTTCAATGTGATTGAGGATTAAACTAGTTAGCAATCACTGTAAATCTAGAATCCGATTAAAGGATTACACAGAATTAGCTCTATTTGCAGTTTGTTCGGACACGTCTTCTGATTGGATTAGCTTTACTAAGTGGTTTTTATAGGAATTACTCGTTAAAGGTTTGTATGTATATTCTATTATTACTTATCACTTAACCACTGCAGCTGTAACACTTCTTATCACAAGGACATAATTAACTTTTAACTTAATTCTCTTCTGAGTGTAATGAAAGGTACAGCTTGCTGTGTCATGGGGAGTGGATAAGTTTCGGCCAACACTGTACTCAAAATAAAATGATTTCCAGTTCATAATCTAAGCTTTAATACATTTGCTATCTCTACCAAAACAGTTTGGTGAAATTGGGGTGAGGGGAGGAGGGAGAGGGGAAGGGGAGGGGGATGTTATATGTTAGAGCAACGATTGCCAGGAAAATTGGAAATTATGTAATAAAGGAACAGTGGAGGCCTTATTGGGTTTGAGTATTTTTGGAAGTAGAAAACTATATAAGTATTGATCCAAACATCCCTAGACAAAAATTAATAATAATTGGGTGAATTTAGGACAGATTTATGTTTTTACAACAATAAGAACAACAGAAAGTTGAAATTTGTGCTATGAACATTGGAGGGTTGGGTATCTGTATTTTTGTACCAGGTCATGATATACCTGAAATGTAGAATGGAAGAAAAAAATGATTGCTTGTATAATGGAACACAACTGAAAAACCAAACAGAAAGTTCGGAGACCCAATACATTAACCATTCTGTTTAATAACCATGTGAAACTATTCTTCAATGCATCATATCTCCGATTTCACGTTTTACACAATCAATCAAGCTTGTCGTTGAACCCAAATAAGTACAAAGTTCAATTAAAATCTCAACGATCAAAAGTTGAAACGAAACGTCCTCCTCCGACTGAATTTGATTTCCCCGGCGTTTTTGTTTTTTTTAAGAAGCTACTCGACTTAATTCTGATAAACCAACGTCAAGTGGACTTTGGTCTTAGTCGTTGCTGGTAGGCGATTAGTGTTTAGAACAATGTGCTGATGTTGGAATTGTCGTAATCCTAATTTTAATGATGTTTATGCTATATTAAATTTATTGTTTCTATTGGAAGATTCAATAAGAGCTAACCGCTTTAACCGATTCATGAATGTTAATACTGTGACATGTTTCAGGTAAGTTTGTTTATGCTTTACAGGATAATGTTCTAGTGAGGTACGTACATACACCTGACTGTTATTAAGGGTGGTTTATGTCGTTGGAAGGTAGTAACAATTAAATTTAATTTTAGATATGGTGGCTATAGCCGATGTAGCGGTTTATGATCGATAAGTGAGCTTCAAATTGTTGGAAGTCATGACTTTAGTGTACGATTGATTCTGAAAATTATAGCTGAACAATAGGTCTGTGTTGGAATATTTATCGTATATATATATATACTCACAGCCTCAGGTATTTAAGTTGTAATGTAGATATATATAATCCATGAAGGGATTATCTACAATAACAATAGATGCTACAATATTAATTCTATCTTCAACATGGAGGGACACTGCAATACTTATATGGAAATATGTACAATAAGAAGAGTCATGGATTGCAGGCGCGTAGCCGGGGGGGGGGCCAAAGGGGGCGACCGCCCTCCCCCTTGAGCAAATTCCTTGCTACGCGCCTGATGGATTGTCATCTTATATATCTCTTGGAGGTCCTTACAAACTGAAAGTTAGATTCGATGATACAGTAATTAATGTCCAGTGTGAGATGTTAGCTGGACTTTTAATATAATTAAGAGATAATTTTGGTGTTAGCAATATTTCATTGCCAAATATATCCTCATTCATTATTGTACCCATGTCTTAGGTTTAAACTTGAAATATCTATAATCATCGAGTAAATTGAATCTACTCTTTAAATGAAGTCACTACAATGAAGGAAGTCTATGTCCTACAAGATTATTGAGGGACATTGATTGTTACTGTATGTATATATTACATATATTGGAGATCTCCAATATGAATCAGTGGCGTAGCCATCATTCTATTGTAAGGGGGGCAAGATTTTTCTTAAGGTGGGCAACCCTGTGATGGTTGATGGTAGGAATTACCAAGAAATATATGAGTGGCATCATTGGTCATGAGTTCCAAAAGGACGAATTTCTGGTGTGTTGATCTTTGTTAATTTTATATATAGATATACACCATATGATGGACATGTGGTGTGATATGTACTTACAAACAGAAATTTATATTTGATATAGTACTTATTATTCTTTTGTAAGATCCTGATACCCACAGGTCCAACATATATCAATTCTGTTTGGCACGAATTAGGGCACTGAAATCATCCAAACCATTACAGTTATCAGTTAATAGATCTATGACTCATAGCTTCTGTACTACATGAAACCAGCAGAGTGGATCATGTTAGAACACACACAGCTCACTTATAGCGCTACACTAATGTGATTTTGGAGTGAATGCACTTCAAACAAATCTAAAAGAACTCCTGATTTGCCATTGCCTTGTCTGATAGCAAATTTCAACCAATTAAAATCATTGTAACATTTTGTGAAAGATTACTTAGAACTCTTATCTCTCCAAATCTGTTTCGAGGAAATCGATAGTCACTTTTCGAGGGTTTGAACAGTGCTGCTGAAACCCACAATCTGATAGTGGTTACCATTATAAGCTATATCGAGGCCTGCCAAAATAAATGTAAGATATATACATGTGATTTATGTGATGATCTAGTAGCCAAGCCCTATTGAGATGATCATGATATGCTGTAATGTCTCAAGTAAGTCAGTAAAAACGAAAGGCATGATATTATTTGTATACTGAATGATCAGTGAGTGATGCAATGTTGATCCTAGGTCTACACAAACTTTCTACAATGAAAGTCAACACAGCTTTGTACTTGTTAAAAGATGTCTGATGTGGGTTGTGTTGTGCCTGAGCTTCTGTGTACTAGTCCATACTTATAGTATTAAACCATTAATATTGTACTAAGAGACTACATAGTAGGCCTATGTATGTGGCTGCCCCATGGCGACTTGTTGTGTAAATTGAGTCCAAGCCTAGATAATCCCTTATTTACTATTAATGTACACAATAAGGGTGACACGGTAGCCGAATAACATCATCAGTTCTCTTTAAAAACATTAATGCAATTATCTTTCTTTTGAAAATGCACCCGATAATACTGACATGCTGACATAACAGTTTACCTGCCTCGGGCATTTTAATCGGCTCTCGCGGTAGATCGCGGGAAATTTGAGCTGTGCGAGTGACTTTTCCACGCTCGTTTCCTTCGCTAGTCTTTGCGAATCGATCACGTAACACACCGGCTAACATTCCAGACTAATAACCTTGTAAGGCGAAAAAGTGGGCAGTGACGAAAAATGAACGTCATTCTTACTAAAGGGTAGATCTTGGTGGTGTGGAGAATTTTGAAGAATGCTTTATGGAACAGGAGTTTAGGGAATGGTGCAACCAAATTGTCATCAATGCCTTTTTAGGCATATATAGCTCAATCAAATTTTACCGATGTGTTTTTAGTACCAAAGCATATTTTGGCCGAGTTTGTAGATTTATAATTTATTTTTCATTTATGATTATGTGTCCTAATTGTACGTAATTAGATTGAGAAATAATCAATGGAGATGTCACAGTATGAAATATGTAAAAAGTTTGTGAATTTGTGATTTGAATTAATAAACTGCATGTTTAGTATACTTTGGGCAACTGCAAGAAAAAGAAGTAAAACAGCTAGGTGATTGCCAAAAGTGAATGCAAAGGGAAAAAATGTATTGCAAACCTTAACTGAAGAAATTATAGGCACATTTTTTCCTCCAACCACATGTACCCCTCCCCCCCCCCCCCCCCCCCCCCCCCCCCCCCCCCCCATGCATCCTCCTCTGCCCATCACATTTACAACCCTGCAGCTACTGATTATTTCATTCTATAAATTAGACCGTGAAGCTTTTCCTTAGAATCTCATTGAACAGAAGTAGATATTTTACAGTTTGTATATGTTCATATCAATCGGTGAAATGCACAGCTCTGATAATATAAGCTATTGTTTACATTGATTGATTCAACCATCCCAGCTGGCCAGCTGTCTGCATTACAATCAATGGTAAACAACACTGACTATAGCTCATCACTGTAGCTACTACTTGTGAATCTTGTGACTAATTCCTGTCATATTTAATGTCATATTTGAGGTCGGAGAGCTGTCTTTCCATCTGCCCGTCTTCCTCTAATTCTGTTCCCTTCCTGTAAATCCGGAGGTTGCGGTACCTCCCATCCTCCTCATCTTCCTCTAAGGTCTGTTTCCCTTTATCGTTCCATCTAGATCCGACTTCCTCTGTCATATCAATAACCCTTCTTTTCCTGATTGCATTAAATGATGAAATTCCTATTTATCCATCTCATCACCCCTTCCAAGAAATCTATCAGCAGGGTAGGATATATACAGTAATCTCATAAAGTCAACGTTGCAAACAGTCTCAGCTGCTTGAGTCACATTGAATTCATTCATATAGCTCAGATGTATAATGTATGAGGCATGTTTGGGATTAAAGGGTGTGAAGACTTGCGCAAAAAGAAAGGTCTAATGCCAGTAATCTGACCTAGTTTCGAATGAGGTGTAACAGAAGTGTTAGACACCACCATTGGTCCCAGAAAATACACACACAGCTTGCTACCATCGGTAATTAGACACTAGTGTACAGTCAGTACATACAACTGCGGTCAATACCCACATCACAGTATACAAATGATACAGTGATGGACATCTCAGGTCCAGCTAAAGATAACAAGGTATCACATTTCATTACTGTCTGCATTTTGTAGTGACACGAACAAAACATCACTTGCAAGCAACAGAAAGTTAACTTTTGCAAATGGCCGCACGCGGTTTGGGGCAAGTCTTCAATGCTTTTAAAGTCATCGAAGCATGTTAGTGGAAAAAGAGGCCGAAGAGCGCCCTCTTTCCTGGCCAGATCTTTCTTAGTCCAAGTTTTCAAATAGCTAAAAATTCAATTCCACATTTGTAAAATTTTTCAATTTTTATTATAACATCACATAGAGAATTAAGCAAGTCTGAGTATGACATCACTTATCCATATTTTTCTTTATATATTACAACATTGGTGTTGATGCTTTTTTGGGGGGGGGGGAGGGGTTGTGATAAAAATGTTTTTTTTTTCGTAAATGTTCAATTTAACATATATTGCAGTGGTTAACATGAACTAAAAATATTGGCATCAATTTCAGTGTCAACGCTGTGTGCACTGACCTTAAAAATATAACAACGAAAAACTACAAAGAGAATGCAAATGGTTCCATCTGCTGAGAGCATGATGATTTATGTCACAGATTGACAACATGGCTGCTGGCCAATGCCACGACTGCCATGTCTCCCAAGCATAGCTAGATTTGTTGTAGAAACATGAGGGTATGGGTGGGGGGGGGGTGAAGCTCTTTGTCCCAAAGATTTGTATGATACAACCTAACAGTGAAGATTGTGTTGATATTTCTCCTATTAATCTAATCAAGGAGTGACATTGGTAATTTGTTTCCTATTTTAGTCAGAAAACTTTAAAGCCCACTTTCTGATATAATAGTAGCCCAACAAAACTTACAAGTGTGGTAATTGTAATATTTTGACTGTTTTTGTCACATTTTTCAACATTTTTATTTATTATTTTTTTCATTGTAAATTATCATAAAACATGTTCCTGTGTCATGACTGTCATCATTGTGTCGTTTTGTGGCTTGAAGTCGACTTCTATTTCCTGGTTTTTAAGCTGATGTTTTTTGTGTCAGTAAAATATTTCACTAATCAACTCTTAATTAA
>JXUT01147247.1:0-10094 GCA_000934455.1 Apostichopus parvimensis | reverse complement strand
CCCCCCCCCCATACCCAATTCAACCAACACTGTGATTATCTACTTCCTGACAATTTATTAACAATATAAATTATTACATATATGTTGCACCTATCGTATTACACAACCTTCAACCCCCCCCCCTTACCCTGTCAATCATGCACAGAGTGTGTACTGGTACTCCTATTCTTACATACTTAATGTACTTTCATTCGTCCTTGTGGACTTGTTTCAAATAATTTGTGGAATTTTGGAAATCTAGTATAGATATGAGTGCATGACTTCATAATCATACCATAGGGGAATTCTACTACCTGTGCTAGAACTCATCCTGATGTACTCATACAACAAAATATGCAATCCATTTACTTTCCCCATTGACCAAAATGACCTTGACGCAATCCAGCGACAAACATCACCCGTAAGTTACAACTTCTTAAGTTGTATGTAATGTTTAGCTTGGGGTTTGTAATGACTTACAGCTTGCATACTGTGCCAGAGGCCCACATCTCTCTTAAAGTCTAGGACATTGACCATAATCTCAGCTTCTTGGTAACTACAGGCCACTGTCAAGGTCCTACAGTGGTAGAGCATGGCCTTGCGAGTAATGGTGACACCTTTGATGATACCATCCTTATCAGTCGTGTACTGTTTAAAAAATATGAAGAAATGGAAGGTAAGTTTGATATTAACATTCACACTGTCCCATATGTTCATTTCAAAGAATGAGGTATAAATCATGCATCGCATGTTGTCCAGTATAAGTGGTGAATGTGTTTGTTTTTAATGTGAGTATTTTATATTGTGGTGAATGTGTATAATGCAGTGAATGTGTATAATGTGGTGAAGGTGTAAAATGTGGTGAATGTGTATCTTCCTTTTCCTTTAACAACTCTAAATGCAGATTAATGAGTCTTGATCCATATTTTGCTGTGCTATACAACCCACTCTTGTTCATAACACAACTAGCTGTACTCACAGGACATTTAAGCTGTTTGATTACAAACAATGTGTCAATCTAACAAAGCCCAAATTAGATACCCTTAAATCAAAGTTATCAATAGACGTTGGTCTGCTCGAAATTAGTGGCTTATCAATTCATCACATATTAAAGCTTTCTATTCCATAAACTTGATTTAAGGAATGTTCTTTAACTTCAAAACTCCTGGGCATCCAACAACTCCCCTTCCAATCCCACTCTCCATTCCCCTTCCTCCCACCCTAGCCTTCCATTCACTTCTTCACATATATCACAGTCAAATACCTCAGTTCTCCCTTCCAATCCCCAATAACTCCCCCACACCCTCCCCCCTTCAACACTTTTCCTTTCAGTTAAATACCTCAATGTAAGCCGGTGAGTCCTCTGACATCCTAGGAGGGAGCTGCCATTCCTTGGGAGGTTTGGGTAATGACTCTGTAACTTGCCAGTTGAGTCTAGGCCAGCCTTTAAACCTTACCACTTCCCCTGCTTGGTTCTTTGGTAGCTCTTTCAGACAAGTATTGCTGGTCAAGGCTACAGTAATCCCACAACTACCCAACAGAAAGCCAATCTGTTGGCCGCCAGCATCCTGAAACAAAAGGCAAAATTAAAAACATTTGGACACATTCTCTCGTACGTCTTTAGAAGATCACATGACCAGAAATATCTGGTTTCAAATATTCTAGCTGCTGGTGTAAATTTTCAAAGCGACATGAAAAAAGAGGAGCAGTTCACTGCCGAAACTTGTAACTGATAAACGACTGCATTGCCCTACAAGATTGCTGGAATTACAATATGACAAAATAGACAAATATACATACTCTATGTTTTCTTGTCATGTGAAAAACTTGTTGGTGATACAACAGCAATATAATGGTAGCCAAACTAACAATGTCATTTTGCCTTATATGTCCTTACATATTTAAGGTTTATTTCATAACGTTTGCACTATATAAGTAAAACAGAGATAAAACTTTTCACATGCTGTCGGTCTACTAAAACCAGCCAGTGGTACTAAGTACAAAAGAGTTAAGAGGGCCTAACGTTTCAATCCAACCATGAACTAGGTTTGCTTTTGAAGATCTTGCTGAGAGCAAAGAAAAAACAGGCACCAAAATAAACCAAAGGAACAAACCTTTCTAGATAATGGTACGTCTATTGCCACTGGGACAACACCGGCAAAAAGGCACCCATAGAAAGCAGAGACGAATGCCGCTGGGTCGGAATTTGGATACACCAGAGCCACCTATCGTTGAATAGGGAGAGAAAAAGAGGGAGACGACTGTTAGTGTTATCCTCTAACACTGTTGTAAGAAAAGGGGTGGGCACAAAATTACCCACTCCATGAGTAGCAGCAGCAACACTTTAAGGATGTATAGATGTAATACTGTTCAATGAATAACATTACATTATTTGGTAAAAAACAACAGATCAGAAACTTCTACATGCCCATTCCTTCACCCCTTATGTTGATATACTCTGAGACAGGTAGGTCTTTGGCCACTCTACAAACTCCACAAAAGTAGACATACATGATTTTCTTCCTTGTCAGGAGGTGCCCGAGGCCGCAATAATCAGGTTTCAAAAACCTTCTTGAAGGCCCCCCTCCAAACCCCACCCCCCCATTTTCCCACCTGTGCTTTATATTATAGACTAAGACTCCATATATGTTCATTTCCTACTTTTAAAGTCGTGTCATCAACTTTGCTCTCTATCCTACCAAATGATTTATCATTTCAAGGCTGGGATTTTAAACTAACAGTATGGAAATGTTTTTTTTTTTTCTTCAAGATTCAAAGTTTGATATTGTCTGCCGCTGGAATATCTGAAAAATATTGTTACCATCAATCCCCACAAAACCCAAATTTGTAAAACTGCACAACTGTACATAGCCCTATGCATAGTATGGGGTTAACCTGCCCAGTAGTCTACTTATTAACTAACGACCTGCTCGGGAGGTCAGTGATGACTTTGATTATAGTAATCTAGGAGCTAAAGCTTGGTCGGGGTCTGTGAATTAGTCGACATCCGGGATGATTTGTTAGTGTACTTACCCTGTCTCCCGATTTCAGAATTGGTCCTTCCTTTCCTCCCAGCTTGTGTAGAAGATAATATGCTATCTTGTTTGCTTTACTTAACAATTTAGCTGAAAAACAACAGGAAAAAGAGACTACATAAGTCTGCCATCGAAGGTGCTAATGTTTGTTTTGAAAGGTTAAAGACTTTGTCAACACTTTAAACTCAACACTTTAAACATCTATTGTGACACTGTTGCAAACTAAGGATGCATTTCTATGTTTTATGAGTGTTTCAGTTGGCAGGAGGCATGACAATATAAACAACAACCAGATGATTTAAGACACAGGTAGGTATTTATCTACCGATGTCATGTCGGTCCCTTCGTGGTAAAGGCAATTTTCGATGGCTTGTAGCTTGCCCATGTTTCGATCGAATGACGAAAATGAAAATAAAAACTTCACTCTTTACATTGTCAGTTAATTTGATTACAATTTTGTATATTTAATGGTAGAGTTTTATGTGCGTGGGACAGAGATCCTTCGCCTTTGAACTGTGCAACAAGATTAACTCCTCAACAATAAGGTCAAGAAAGTACCTGCTTCCAGCCAATCAAATACCATATTAAAGTCACATGATAAATAGGAGCAATCAGTGTGCAATCCACTTTTAATCAGGCAGAGTTAAAATGACTAATCTAACTAATCTAACATCTGACTTATCTCAATTTTTAAAATGACTAATCTAAAAATGACTTATAATAAAGGTTAAAGGGCAATCAAACAGTGGGTTTGTAATGTGAAGCCTTTCACCATTACTACTAATGAGAAGGCTCTCAAATGTACACAAAACTTCCCAATTCTTCATATCCGTGCATATGGGCCTTGTGGTCAAGTGGTTAAGGCAGTGGACTTGTGATCTAAGGATTACAGGTTCGAGCCCTGGCCAGATCATTGCGTCGTGTCCTTGG
The DNA here is from genome assembly GCA_000934455.1 of Apostichopus parvimensis. Taxonomy (NCBI): domain Eukaryota; kingdom Metazoa; phylum Echinodermata; class Holothuroidea; order Aspidochirotida; family Stichopodidae; genus Apostichopus; species Apostichopus parvimensis. The sequence continues at coordinate 6,150 of JXUT01147247.1, read as the reverse complement.
GCAAGGCACTTTATCTCCATTGCCTCTCTCCACCCAGGTGTATAAATGGGGACTTGCGAGGTAACTTGTAAATATAGTTGCGTGCGCCGGTTTCTGGCTGCACCCTATGGGAATTCCCCCGGGGGACACGTGGTTGTGGTGCACTGTGGTGCCCCTGGAGAGATTGATTGAATTGCGCACACTTTGGTGTGTAGGTGTGACAAGTTACCAATGACCAAGGCTAATAGCGCCTTTGAACAATTTCTGTTGACTTTGGCGCTATATAAATGTCTTCTGATTGATGGACTGATTGACTGATAATTTTCCATATAATACTGACCATATGTTAGATGAGATGAGACTTTCCCGTTGGCATCAAGGCAAGTTGTGACAATGTTTTTAGGTGTTGCAGTCCCGTACCTCTGGAGAGCGGACTCTAGGTTCCTTGGTAAACCAGTTGGTATCTGAATGTGAGAGAAATATAAAAGAATAAATCCATCAAATTCATTTTAGAGTTTAAAATGAGAATATTTTATACTAGCAATTTCAACCAGACGGTCAAAGCACCGAAAATGATTGGAACATTACCAATGGGATGAAAGTGATTAGATGGAAAGTTAAATTTTATGAGAGGGGGAGGGGAAAAGGGGGAAGCAGTGGCAGAAAGGGGAGAAAGGAGGAGGGGAGGAACAAGGGCAGGGACAAGAGGGATGGAAAAGACTTATAAGATAGCAGAGCAAGCATATCATACTCAGGAATAGTGATGTAGCAAATTGGTTCAGAAGGTATCTCCTTATAAGAAAGATAGCAAAACATGTTCAAGATTGGAAACATAAAGTACCGTTTTCAATGCATCATCATTCAGTAAACATTATTCATTTTACTTTGCCCTATGGAAACAAAGTGAGCTCGCTGGATAGTCTCATCTGAACGCATGCACATTTATTTCACAAGGGTGCTCTACACAGACTGTTAGCCATTATTCTTTTCCAAATTTGCAAATTTGTCAATAATTTCCCACTCAAATTTCTTTCACAGGTTTGATGACTAATATCTTATCACTTGAAATAAATTATTATTATTACCAGCATTTTGTTTCAATGAGGCAAACTGAATCATCTATCAATGTTTCTCTTCTGTTTTTTTTTGGAAAGAAATGTTACCTTGTATTAAAAAACGGTTTGGGTTCACAATGCTCAATATTATGTATAGTCAGAGTAATGAAGTAAAATAAGAATCAGATGTACGTATGAGACGTTTGGACTTACATGAAGCTGATCACCAATAGCGGGTGTGATGACGTTACCCTCTGGTCTGGGAGCGTTAGGATCCATCTGAAATGCTTCGAGAGAGGAAGATGAACTACAGTAGTTAAGCATGATATGAAAAAATCCCACACAAAAAAATATCTAAGCGATACTGCCGACAAAACTCCTCCATCGAACGATTACTTTGAACTTTCGTATTTTGATAACAGACCGCAAGAAACGTAAAACAGACATGTCAAGACTAATGCTTCATGACTTAAGACGTTAAGAGCTTCGCAATCTTTCACCTTGATTCGAGACTGCGATTATGCAAAAGTGGTGGCATATTTATACACTAGACATAATTCCAATAACCCTACGGAAGGTAGAGTGTCTCTCATCGCGTCACTTAAAATGAAGCACTGATTACTTTCAACTGTAAATGTTTGTAACAACTTACTTTCTAGTTCGTCGTCTTCCTCGACAAAGAAGTCTTGTAAAGGTTTCCGTTTTGGCCTCTTTAGGGTATTCAGAAGCTGCTGTATTTTAGATGATACTCTAGCACTTATATGGGCTGAAAAGACAAAAGATGCAAGACATGAAGTCAGAGAAAGAGCTTGTCACGAATCTTAAATGATCAACGGCGTCCGGGCAAAATGTTCGGCTGTTTATTTGTGCGATTTTTTACCTCCTCATTTTCCAGCAGACTTTATACCATGAAATCCTTTAAGAGATTTAAGAAATAGAGTTTTTTAATTCAGGCACGATGATTTACCCTGACGTTTGAGATGGAAAGGAGGGGGGGCGGGATGGATGACTACATCCTATGAGAGGAGAGGGTAGTCTGAAGGACAGGCAATTGATACGAGTGGGTAGTTTATCGACAGGACTTCGGAGGAATGGGTAGTTTTACAGAGAGAGAGAGTTATAAAATGGAAACTTTACTGTCAGGAATTTAGAGACATGAGTAGTTTAACTCAGAGGGATGCAGGAAGTGTGTCTAGGATAGAGATGCGTTGCCATAGGAACATTGTGAGGATGAATCACGGAGTGAGGGAGGGCTATCAACTGTTACTTTGATAGTGTTTCATGGCCGTTGCATTATATGAGAACAACAACAGGGAAGATGGAAAGTTACTGTAGTGTACCCACTGCTAAAATACTATATCCATGGCAGCCCAGCACATTAAATCTATTTTGGAAAAAACTTCTTCATCTTGAGAAATACAACATGAGCACAACAAGAGCTGCCAAATCTCATGATGAAAACATTGTAGGGATATGGAATCATACACATTTGCATTCTACTAAAGGTTGCCACGGTAATGACAACAAGGTCATGTCATGACCAATCAGGTCTAAACTAATTAATTCTAACGTAACTTATTGTGGGGCAGAGTCGCACACATCAAGTGAAGCATTCTCATTGATTCGCACATAGCGACATGCTAAGGTTACTTAAGGTTAAACTAGTTTCAACTTCGACAGCCTCGTCTACCAGTAGCTTTTGAAAAAAAAAAAAGCAAACACTTTGAAGGAAATCTCCCCTAACAGCATGGTGAAAAACCTGTTCTTTTTCAAATTCACTGCACTCGTATATTAATGTTAGACCAATTTAAACTCGTTAGCATTTCTAATCACTAGTGCATAGCAGGTGATTACATTCCAGGAAATCCATTCTCTCATTTGCCCTCAGAAACTGAAAAAAACAAAAACCACTTGGCCAGAATGACTCATTCCACATTTCAATTCATCAGAGCTGAAGTAGCATGCCTCACTGTTTACTCTCTGCTTGACGAGGAAATTTCGGTCTATTAATATGTGCAAGGTTGGAAGTTATCTTTTGTTTACAAAAGATACTGAAGAAGCATGACAGAGATCTAACCTAGATTACAAGTGGGTTAAAAGTGTAGTCCAGGAGTAAGATTTTTTTTTTTTGACTGATGATATTCTAGGCATCCTGGTGACATTTTCATACCCATTTTAGATAGTAAAAAGTTGAATTTGAATTTATTTGACATATCGAAAAAGTGAACTTGAGGCAGAGAGACCTGTGTGATATGTCATAACTGCATATTATTGAAAAGTCTGTTTGTTGTCTTTCTTCAAAACTTGGACCCAATGTTCTATGTAATCAAACTTTGGAATCATCACATAATACACATTTATTGCTATATTGTTACCATCACAAACCCATTTAAAGGTAGGTATTGGTGAAACTCAACCCAGTCCAAGAATAACCTAGCTGACTTTTAGTACAATCTGAAAACAGCAAGAAGAACCTGCAAATTTCACCAGGATACTAAGAACATATTCCTCTTTTAGTTCCCCCCCCCCCTTTTTTTTGGCCTTCAATATGAATACTTGTCACTACATTATAGTAAGTGCAGAAGAGACTTAATAATATCATAGCACAGTTTTAACAAAACAAAATACCAATTTTAATGTACTTCAAATCACTTGATCTGGTATGACTGATACCATACTTTATTAGGAAACAAATTTGTATAGATTACAATCCAGTAGTCAAATCAATGAGTTTGTAAAATCTCCCAGAGTGCCCTGGTTTGAAAATTTACATGATGGGATTGGGCAAATTGGGTATCAAGTACAAGACACTTTGAAAACCTAACTGCAAACACATAATAGCTAGAAAACGACTCAGGGATCATCAGTGTGCTTAACGTTTTGGAAATAAAAGGAGAACATATTAAATGCAAATGTTCAAGTACGTACGATCTTCAATGGATCCTCCGCGTTGGAAAGCCAACCCTGAACTGGCTGTCACATCTGGAGGTGGCTGAGCTATGGTTTGGGAAGGAAAGAAAGATACATGTTAAAAGTCATGTACAATTTAACTATCATGATCTCATTGCAAAAGCTGCTGAATTGGTCAAATCATAAAGAATCTTTGTTCCAGTAAACAAGTAGGATCCATCCGTAGAGAAATCACTGATATACTTCTTTTGTCAGATTGATATATCATCGGAGACATTATGGTTTCAATTAGAGTGAATACCCAGTAAACTGTACATTAATGGACCCTTTGGAACATGTTAACTGGAGGAGGCCCCCATGCATGTACAATCAATCATAACGCAGCATGACCAAGCATACAAGCAATACTGAGCTGCATACATGGTGCAGTGTGTAAGGACAGGGAGAAGGGGGGGGGGTGGTTGGGGAGGATGTAAAAATGTGAAGAACCTTAGAATTTCTCTCATCAAATTTTATCTCACAAGATCTACCAGATATCTATAACATGTTCATGTACTACACAAATAGCAACCATTTTTCCTAATATTAAAAGGTAATGGTAGAACACGTTTGGAGATCATCCACTTCATAAGGACAGTCAGTGGATTTGGAGGGTAAAGAACACATGATTTCTCGCTGATGGTATCCGGGCAAATTTCTGTAAGATTTACTATTCGAAAACACATGTGTAGACACTTTGGATGGTAGAATGAGAAGGAAGGGCAACGTCCGGAGGAGCCGGTCGTTAAGGGTGCACAGTGTTAAAAGATTACCAGGGCATACTAGACACGGTAGAATGAGGTGCTAAGGTTGGAAGGAGACAGGTAAGCGAGGAGCGAAGTAAATAAATGATTTCTCCTTGATGGTAACTTCATTATCACAGTTTTTCATTAGTACATAGTAATACCTGATGTCATATCAGAGGACTACATAGGAAGCAATGACCTTTTTACAATGGCATGCTGATCAGGATCCTTCAATCTACCTCCCAATTTTTCTTTTTTTACTTTGGGCTTCATTGCATTAAACATTGGCACAGTCTTAACAGAATCATGAAGGCACCAACTAACATTTCCTATCAAGTCAAGTGTTTGGTTACATTGTCACCCATGAAGTGTTGCATATCTTTCTCTGGGTAATCAAGCAACTAAAGAGTCTCACATCATGAATCATGAACCATTCATCCTAACACAATCTAACTGGACTGATCTGTGATCCTTGTAAGTACTAGGCCATATTAACCAGTGAATAACAGTGAACAAACAACCCATGGCAGTGGAAGATGCTGCTCCACAGAGTGGTCCCTAGAGGAATACGGAATTCACGTCTACACCAGACAAGGTTGACTAATCAACCAACTTAATAGGCTCATAAAGCCAAGACAAAAGTCAATTTATGTTGGTTTGCTATCTCCGAATGGTTATGTTCTTCTTAAAGATATTTTCAAGTATCATCTCTCGTTGAATGGTCTAAGAAAGGGTATCGTTCCAACAAATTAAACAGTAAACGGTTAAACGATTTAACGGTTAAACGGTTAACCATAAATTTGTATCATACTCAATCTCATAGTTTTCATAACCACTAACCAAAATGCAAAGTTCTTGAAGAATTCTTTGAAAGCTTTTTTTCCCATTCAAAATGAAGTACTTAACTTGATTTGGCCACAATTTTTTTATATAAAGTAGTTTGGCTAGGCTTAATGCATCTGCAAATGAACATGTGGTAGTCTTGGCTCAAGTTTTAACCTTGCTTTGCAAGATCAACAGATTTTCTCCAGATTTTAAGCAGCATGTCTTGTGATGTTCATGTAGCCAAAAAAATAACAATATAATTTTTGATCGAGTATGTTTTGATGGTAAATGAAGTTACGCAGCAAATGGAACCAGGCTGGTTTAAGTTCAGTAACGGCGCGACTCATCTTCAAAATGGATATCTTTATTTCTCGTGTGCATTTTAGAGTCACCCTTGAATGGAAGCTCTGCAAGTTTTGCTTCGATATTAAAGAGTGTGAAGACTCGCGCAAAAAGAAACGTCTAATGCCGGTAATCTGACCCAGTTTCTATGAGGTGTAACAGAAGTGTTAGACACCCACCATCGATCCCAGAAAATACACACACAGCTTGCTACCGTCGGTAATTAGACACTAGTATACAGTCAGTACATACAG
>JXUT01147243.1:0-10826 GCA_000934455.1 Apostichopus parvimensis | reverse complement strand
AACTTACTCCAAGCATCCAAAACTTATATACAATTCCTTGATTGGGGAATTTTAACTTACTCCAAGTATCCAATTCTATCCATTGATGTCTTAGTAGTCATTGCCTTCACACATTTTTACAAGGTGGCTTAGGCTTCTGCGGTGCGCTTCTCATGTGGTGCAGGACAGGGCATTTTTCTTTATTTTATTTATTATGACTTTGTGTCATTGTCACAACATCCATGCTTGGGCAGCAGCTGGTGGTTGATTAAATCTTTTCTACATAAAGCTGCAATTTTGTGTTGCATAAATTTGCTATGTAACAGCTTCATCGTACCATACCTTGTAAGTAATGTTAAAGGAAAAACCAAGTAACTGGAAAAGGGGCAATGGTTACTTTCCGTCCACCCAAAATTGCATCAGGGATGACTAAGTCAAATGATACTGTACAAATGAATCGAAAAAAATATGTTAAATTTGTGGGACAGAATATATGATATTAAATTTTCTTATTAAAAAAATTCTGATCAAAAGCATGTAAATTTAATGAAATTTAACTATAATGGTATAAATTATAAAATATCAAATTTTTTTATTGGATTAATTTTTTAATTAAGGTCTCACTAATTGGAAACATCCAAATGATTGTAACCCTCAGAAGAAAATCTCTTATTGGACTATGTTCATTACAATGGCCCACCTCACCCCTCCCCCCTCCCCATCCAATTTCAGAATGTTTTTTTTCAATTGCTAGGGCATCTCTGTTGTAAACCACATACCTCATCTGTTAGTTAGATCGAAGGGGTTTTCCATTCTTGTTTTTACCTTGTTTTGTTCGGGGGGGCTTCTTTTCAAATTCCCCCAATTTTTCAAACGTTCACCCCCACCTTTGTGCATTATTAAAAGCTAATGTTTTGCATATTTTACATTGTAATATGATGCTGGTCCTGTGATGACTTAACACGTTTTTAAATTATTTTAAGGTTTCAAAACAAGCATATATAGGTAGAAAAGAATGTGACTACAGTCTTGTTGTCTTATCAAAGTTTTACGCCAAACTGTCAGTGTTGAAAGAATTTGCCGTGAATTGCCAATTTTTGGGGGAAAGTTCGCTTGCAGGAGTATATATTCGATGCATAAACCTTCAATTAGGAGGAATGAAAACGTCCTCACAAGCAGGCTATGTTGAGATAACCATCCCTTGGGATCCTTGTTTACGTGTGAATTTAGAAACGCTCTTTATGACTTTGATACACTTGCTAGGGGGGCGTGGGGGGGGGAGCTTCAAACACTAATAAACAGAATTTTGAGGTCTTAATAATCTTTAACACAGAAACTATTTTTCCTTGGGTGAATATTGTGACTTTTCAGCATCTAAAAATGTTCTTTACTTCAAATTTAACTGTTGCTTTGAGGATGAAAGTTTATGTAGAAAGAAACCCCTGATTAGTTACTTGGAATAGGAATTTGCTGAATCAAGGTTATGTTTTTTATGGAAATTAAGCCTGAAAATTGCAGAATATGATGACAGATGGGAATATTCCGAGATTAATCAAGTAAAATTTTTGCCTGATTGTGTATCATTTATTTTAATAGTGAATAGGCAAGAGGAGGAGATTGACTTGAAAGATAATTTACAAGACTGTGTTGTTAGTGAGGTTATGGAAAGGAGAATATTAGTAAGTTCTAGCAGAATTGATGTAAAGATATGGATGAAAAGTAATAAATTAAGTGTAATTGCCTATGAAGTTTGTACACCCACACAGCTATGCCTTTGAGCAATCATTAGAAACAAACAAGTTTGCCAAAAATGGTTAATCTTGCCCGAAGCACCTCTGTGTCGTTGACATTATCAACAGGTTACCTCTGAGTGCAATGCTATTTTGAATTACAGTAGTTGCAGAAACTTACCAAAGTAACAAAAAAAGTTGTTTGTATGAAAGATATCAACCTGTTTCATGGTTGTAAACACTAATTGGCAAACTTTGTAGTCATCACAAGATTCCTTGCTTATTTGTCAACATCTGTGTTAACAGCAAAACAAAATCTCTCTCCACCTCTCTTTCTCTCTCTAGAGAGAGCGAGAGTGATGTAATGGATTAGATCTATAGATTAGAAAGTCACTTAAAATGTCTTTGATACAAAGTTGGAAATATGAGCTTCAGCAAATCCCTCAATAAATTGAACAAATATGTCAAGTTCTTTCCCTCTATTTCCCCAGGTAAGCATATTCAGGTGATATGCAATTGTGATGTTTGCTTGTTTTTATTTACTTATTTGTAATATATTTTATCTTGAGTAACTCGGTAAGCCACAGCTTTAATCTTCCCCAAGCAAGGCCTTCGTTTACAAATATGGAATTATAAGAATTTACTTAAAAACAAAAGAGTAAAAGGGAAAGAAGAGAAATAGAATACAAAAATAATAGAATTATAAAACTAATAGAATACTGTAACGATGAAAAAGCCAGAAATATTAAAAACTGCCAAAGTTAAAAGATGACTGAAAAGTGACGATGGGTTGAAAAGATTAGACACGTTGTCTCTTTGTCGTAACCCTTGACCTGACCTCAAAATGTAAGTCAACAAACACATGTGATATATACAGATTTAAAATGATAGAACCATCTACGTAGGCCGAAGTGTCTACACCGTACTTGTTTGTATCGGGTTTACCAAGTTGCCTTTTTTCTTTTTCTCTTAAATGTTTTGTCATTTTGTGGGAACCCTATCATCAGATTCACATTTATCTCCTTTCAAACGTTGACAATAGTTCTTCTATCCGGCCACGGACTTGTAGCGAGGGCGCGGCCCCCTTTGAGGGGTTACGTTTTCCAACAAGGTACGGGTAGTGATTGGCATGTCGTGTGGAATTTTGTCTCTGGGCTGTTTCTTGATGTCAAAGCATTTTGTTTGCGCTTTCTGTTGCTGTTTTTCTCCCCATTTCCTAGAGGAAGGTCATTTTAAACAACTGGATTTATTGTGCCTTTTTTTTTTTTTTTTTTGCTCTGTGTATCTCTGTCAGTAATATTGCATCGATGATGGATTGGTACTTAATGTATTTGAGTCCTTTACTAAACTGCAATGTGTGGAAGGTAAAGGGTGCAATGTATGGAAGGGTAAAGGGTACAATGTATGGAAGGGTAAAGGGTACAATGTATGGAAGGGTAAAGGGAGGGGGTGGTCAGAAAAGTGTGGGAAAGGGGGGTGTCTGGAAAGTGGGAAAGGGGGGTCAAGAAGTGGGTATGGTAGAGGCTGTGCTTTGCTCCACTGCCCTTTAATATTGCAGCAGGAATCTGGGTTCCATTTATTTAAGCATATATGTACAGCATAAGGACAATGATGATGGGAAGTTTGCAGGATAAGTTGAAAAATAAGGAGAGCATTATTTTAAACAATACAGTGGACACTTACTGTGAACACTGTTAAGGAAATACCTTGATGATCAAAATTGACTGTTTGAAAAGACAAGAAAAGAGAGTGCTGGTTGTTGTCTCAGCAAAGTTGAATAATACCTTTAGTCCTCACTTGTGTAACATGATGTGTAAATTCCAAGGTAAACTTGTGATTGGTCAAGATTGTTAAGGTTTCTTGAAGGAAAGAAAGGCCAAGTCGAGATACGTGATTTCGTTTATTATATGTAAATATATAATCTGTTTCCTGCAAAAAGAGTAAAAACCTTGGTTAAATTAAATAAGGTTGACCTGGTTGTTGATTTCCTGTTTGAACATAATTTCTAGCCAAGTCGAGATACGTGATTTCGTTTATTACATGTATAATCTGTTTCCTAAAAAAAAGGAAAAAAATACCTTGGTTAAATTAAATAAGGTTGACTTGGTTGTTGAGTTCCTGTTTGAATGTAATTTCTAGCTGACCTTCATAAAAGTGCTTCAAAGTGATTCAAACATCCAGCCATATTTGAAGGTCATTATATAAGTCAAATATTCAACCAAGCTCTGTCTAATTAGCAAAATATAATCTCACTTTAGTCTCCGGGTTTAAAAAGTAGAATAAAAAAAAAAGGATGAAAAGAAATCCGCTTGTGATGTTCAAGTATCCGTTCCGTCGAGAAGATGACTTTGCAAAAGATAATCATTTTATAATACTGTGGAGGCATAAATTACATCATTATCATACTATTCAACCCACCCAAACCAATTGCTTTGTTTTGCAGATGAAATATATGGTAAATGTCGACAATTATAGTGTTTTGTTCATGTTTAAAAGAAGTAAATTGGGCAAGTCTCCAAACCATTATGTAATTTGACCAGTGTGAATTGCTGATCTTGTGTAACTTTTCCAAGATTGCATAAGCCTTTCAATTTCAATAGAAAAAAAATCAAAAGAATCACTTGTTTATTGCACAGGTCATCAATGTTTGTTCTTTTCACACTCTGCTGTAGAAATAGTTATGAAATTGGGAGTTTTTTCTCTCCATTCTTTGAATTTTTATATTTTCTAAATTGATATTTGATTTCCTCTTCTAACTACAGTACAGTATATTTTGTAATATCAGAAAACAGATATATATGCATAACTGCTTCGTAAATTTTTCTTTATGAAGCAAATATGATTTTGCTCCTTGCTGGATGTGTACAGTCCGAGCGTGTTTTGAGAGGCAAGCCATAAGATTTTTGCAAATTTTTCTTCTGGTGCTCCAGAAGATGTTTTAAATCCTTTAAACATTGTTGATGTCTTCTAGGCTCACAGCAAACTTCATATAAACATTTATCCTATGTTGTGAAATGTTGGCATGTCTTTTTTTAATCATTCTTTCAATGGATAAAAAAGGCTTTAATTAGAAAGTCTTGGAATCGAAACTAGTCTGGTTCCAGATTCCAGGGTTCTAGTTTTAGTACTTAATTTATCAAATCAGGTTTTTGATAATTTGATGTTCTGAACACCTAAAAGATGCATTTATGTTTATGCTTTTGTGAAATAGTCCACAATATTGCAACACAGCATCTCTTGAAACACAAGCACAGAGCACTGATTTACAGTAAAATATCATAGTACATTTTCCTTTAGTGTCGCAATACACCGTTAACACCCTCAGCAAACCTGTAGCTTCTGAAAACAAATGTCAACATTCTACTCTCTCTCTTGTTCTGGATAGCTTCTCGGTAATAAATACAGTAACTAATAATTAATACGGAATGTTATGGGCAAGTTTAACTTTTAAATCTGATTGGAACTGGAAAAGGATTAGTAATGAAACCTACAGTATCCACCTGCTTCAGTTTCATTGTGCTCATGTAGCCAATATATCCATCCTGCGTGTGGCTAGTTTGCTACATACTTGTCGTTATCATGTTATGCTGATATACATATTGTGTCGCTCTGCTTTTCATCATGCATTTCTATAAGTACCTGTGAAAGTTTGTCGTGATGTGTGATCATGAGCATTTACTGCTAAATTACAAAACAATCCGATTATCGGCATATATTTGTTCGAGTTAAGTGGTTTTGGAGATAAACCCTGGCTACACAACTTGTTTGGTGTTGTAACTCTTGGCAAACCAGAACACATAGTACATATCCAGCGAGCTTACTAAATAGGCTTGCTCCAGAAATATGTTGTTTGTTGCTGTGCAGTCCAGCAAACAGAACATGAGCACATGTTTGGCTCAAGCATTTAGTTATTTTTGTTTTCATACATACTGGCGGCAGACCAGAACACATAGTACATATTGAGCTGGCAGAGATTTGCCCCAACACTATGTTATACCCAATCAGAACACATATTACATATTGAGATAACAAGGATTTGCCCCAACACTATGTTATACTCAAACCAGAACACATAGTACATAGTGAGATAACAAGGTTTTGCCCAGACACTATGCTGTTGTACACACACCAGAACATACTACATGTCAATTGAAGTGTTAGGGATGTGTGTCAAGCATAAGTTATTTGTATCATCACAAAACTGGCAGACCAGAACACATAGTACATATTGAGCTCACAGGGGTTTGCCCCATCACTGCTGTTGTATACAGACCAGTACACATACCACATATCAATTGAGATAATAAGGTTTTGCCTCAACACTATGCTGTTTTGCACAGACCAGAACACGTAGTACATATTGAAGTGTTAGGGATGTGTGCCAAGCATAGTTATTTGTATCCACACAAAACTGGCAGACCAGAACACATACAGTAGTACATATTGAGCTTACAGGGATTTGCCCCAACACTGCTGTTGTACACTGACCAGTACACATACTACATATCAATAGAGATACCAAGGTTTTGCCTCAACACTATGCTGTTGTACACACACCAGAACACATAGTGCATATTGAGGGGACAGGGTTGTGTGTCAAACATTATAAGATGTCAGTATTAAGAGCTCATATTTGATATCATTTAAAAGTTAATGAAGATGCATGTGCATTTTGAGATGCTTTGATGTTAGTATTAATTAACTTGCTTAAATTAACATGTATGTACAATCAATGGATGGCTCTGTTTTATCAATTGTATGCTGGGTATTTGGTGCTGAATGGATATATCTTGCTGTTATATTTGCTTCATATTTCATCCATTTCTTTGCTTCTATCATCTTCATCATCATCACGTCACCTCTCATCACCTTGCAGCTTGCTCAAGTCTAGTAAGCCACGTCCAAGAACATCTAGCGAAGGAGAATCATTTTTCCGTGGTAACCCCACACCCGAGAGGTAAGGTTATCAAGATCTGAGGTCAGATCCATTGCACAACTATGAAATTTCATCATATGTTTATTATCTTAAGGGGAATCAAAACGTGACCATCACCTTTAAATAATGTGATAAAGTTGCTCCCCCTTCCTCCCCCTCCCCCCTTCCCCTCCCCCCTTTCCCACTCACTGCTCTGCAAAGATGTCAAAATTTCTGATATGTGTTCAAGACTTGCTTGTGAAAGAACTTCCAAGAACATACCACTAAACAAATCAATAATAATTGCAAGAATTTCTGTATGAAAGAATCATTTTTCTGTGGTAACCCCACACCTGAGAGGTAAGGTTATCAAGATCTAAGGTCATATCCAATGCACAACTATGAAATTTCAACATATGTTTATTAGCCATCACCATCACCCTTATATTATGTGATAAAGTTGCTCCCCCTTCCCCTTTTACTGCTCTGCCAAGATGTCAAAATTTCTGTTATGTGTTCAAGACTTGCTTACAGTGAAAGAAGGTCCAAGAACATACCTCTAAACAAATTAACTGCAAGAATTTCTGTATGAAAGCTTCATGAAAGTCTCCAAATAGAGAGAAAACATTCTTTAATTAGTTGGAAACTTGTTCTTTCCATGCTCATGATGGTGCTGTATAAGGATGATGGTAGATGTCTGTGGGTGGGGTTAGAGAAGGGGGGGAGTATAAAGTAGCAATCTTTATCACAGAGGTTAACATGGTGGAAAATGTTAAGCCTCAAAACAAAATGCCTCAAGAAATAAGTGTCTTATAATTGAACTTTTATCTAAGTAACAATATAACTGGTTTTTCTCCTTCAAACTATTCCAGATTTTCACTTGAGATATAATCTCACCCAGCATAAAATTGGCTTTTTTTGTGATCTCTCTTTAACACTCTTTTAGCAAAAGAAGATTACGTTAATCTCTCATCAAATAGTGCTCTCAGATCACAAAACAGACATTTTTGAGACATTCTGGGGGCTGGTTTATGAAGTATTAAAGGGATCCATAACATAGTATAGCACCCTGACTGAGAATGACATTTGGCATATATATCATTTTTGCTCTCATAAATGGTGATCAAACACTTTCATTTTGCTCGTTCATAGTGTGTCTTGGTTGGTCATGAATCTCGAAACCTTTTTGTGACGGTACGATCAAATTAATACGGTAAACCTCATTCAGATTTTCTGTTCCGACCCAGTTTTAAATTAATTTATCGCGAGCCTCTTTTGCTTCCTCTCGACAGCCCGAGTAAGACCAGGGGTAGATACTCCATGCCTGCTATACGTAGTGCCAGTCTCTCTTCAGGTTACATGAGACCAATGAGTGTCCATCGTTTTGCTACCCAGTCAACCTCAAACTCACCTCCTATACCAAATAGTCCTCTCAGGTAAACTGCTCACTGTCATTAAAAAAAAATCTTTTTCTTAAATGTCATATTTAAATAGTATTGGTATTTGAACATTCCCTAATTTTTCCTTGCAAGTTAATAGTGTCACTGGAATTTATCCAACAAGATTAAAGTGAAGAAAATAAACAGGTTTAATTCAATGGATTACAAGGTATAAAAAGTGAAGAAAATAAAAAGGTTTAATTATATAAGACTTCATTTACCAGCAATTCCCTGACTGAAGATAGACAACTTTTCCAAGAAAAAAACAATCTTATTATCCCCGTAGGACCTCTCGCGAGGTCGACCAGAGGTGAAACTCCTTTTGATTTTAGGTTTAATTCAGTGGATTGCAAGGTGCATATTGATATCTTGACTGGATCTGGATACCTTCTGGAACGTACATGGTGAAAAATTTTCCCATCGATTGAAGGATTAAGATCTTTTTGATCAAGTTAAGTAACTAAATGGGCTTTACAGGAAACTTATTCTGTTCTCATAACTACATTCTACAAAATTTAAAGACTTGGCGCATTTTGGACTCTTTTTTTTCTTTTCATCGTTTTTGGGGAGTCCATTTCAGATGGTAGAACGGTGGATTTCCCACTGATGTGGTCGCATTACGTCTAATGCTTCCACCATTTATCCATTCGACCATGGCACTGTTACTTGATGCAAGAATGTCTTATTCAGATTTTTACTATTCTTGTCATTTGAATACAATGATTACAACAATTTCAATAACATTATATACCAGGATGAAAACTTATTTCTGAATTTTGTGATCATCTTGAGTAAACTTGGTTCTCTTTGTAGCAAGTCCATTCCTCTCCCAAATTTGCCTTTTGTTTCTAGTTTCAAAATTACCATCATAAATAAAGTTTTCTATTTGACCAGGCATATTTTACTTTGAAGGTGTAAAGCTCTTAGTAAGATAAATTGCTCTTCTAGAGTTTTTTGTTGTCATTTTGAAAAAAAAAAAAATTAGCCATCATTTATGTTTGGAAGACATTTCGAACTGTCGACTGTCATTGTTCAAATCAGAGATGAAAATAAACACAATACCAGAATGTTTTGATGTTTTCATATTTAAAATAATTTTCATATTTAAGTGAGAGTCCCCGCAGCTTCACGGATGATCGGTTTATTCCTGGGCCCAATCATTCTGTCGGCCATTCACCCACTGACGTCTACAAAGATGATCATTTCTTCAGCCCATCCTACAACAACAATACACAGATTGATACCATCAAGAGGTTTGTAGTCAAACCTTTTTTTTTTAATAATGTTATGATATGTCGATCATTTGAGAAATGGAATTACTGAGTAACTTCAAAGTTGTGATTTTGTTATTTCTTAAAAAGTCTGCTGAAGTTTCCTCCCTTGGGAGACACATTTGGGAGAAACATTGAGAAACAGAGAAAGAAGTCATCAATGGATATGTTGACAAATCCTGAATAAGAACCCCTTGTACTAGCAACCAGTGTTTAAGCAGATTGCAATCATCAACATGGATTATATATTCTGTCAGCAGAAGTCATTTAGCAAGAAGTGGAGACCAAAGTGTTTGCCATTCTATATATAGTCTAGCCTTTGAGGTAATTAATATGAGGGGGGAGGGGAGAATTGGGGAAGCTGTGGGGGCGGGGAGAATTGATAAATAAAACATGTTTATCAAAGACTTGAGAAACTGTTGTCAAGTAGGTTCATCTAACAATCTATGTTTGAATCCTTGAGAAGTTCTATCATACAGTATATAAAATATCATCAGTGATTGTTCTATCTTGATGTTTTCAGGTATCCCAGTATATCCAGGAGTAGGACTCCAGACTCTCAATTTCCAATTCAAGAAGAGAGCACCGACTTAACGGACGAATATATGAACATGGCCGGATCGTCCAAAAAATCAGGTAATAGACATTTATCCGTTGCACATCAGTCTGTGTGGTTAAATTGGGAAAAATTCATATTGTCTAACTGAGCAAAATGATTAATCTCACCAAAAGTCACCCCATTATCCGCATCCTCTCTCGTAAACATTCTACGGGATTGTTCTAACTCTTGTAAGGATATGTGAGAAGGAAATGCATCCTTTGGATCATGGAGATGATGTTCTTGATGTTCTTTTGGATCAATCCCTTCTATTTATGCCTTAATGTGATGATAAGGTGTTGCCAGAGTGAAACCGTCTATGAATATTCATAGAAGGATTTGGAGATGTATGTATGTATGTATGTATGTATTTAGATCCTCCTGCAAGCAGGAACTCGCGAAGAAGCCATCATTGGCTTATCAAAGCCGCAATCTGACCGAAGTCAGTCTCTTAGATTCATATTTAACGTTAGCGTTGTGCGGTAGTCGGATTTCACACAACCGGTAGTGTTGCAACATGAATCCCGGTATCGTAACTACAACCGGTATTTTCCTCAACTTTAATCTACGGTTCAAAGCACTTAGTTACGAGGCTGTCAATGTCATACATTCAATATGCATAGCCTAGGCTATGCACATACTCTTACACGCACGTTTATAAAAAAAAAAAAAATAACACGCTATATTAGGGCCTTTGTTTTTAACATACACTTCCAAAAAGAAAAGCACAAACCTTGGAAAAAAGCAATCCACACCATCCTTCATTCATACTCGACGTACGATATTAGATTAACACGTTCGCACGTGGATTAAACTTGTAATCCGTACACAAACATAAATTGGGAGTTCCCCACTAATCCATGATATTGGAGTAGGGCAACCCCTTCAAGTTCA
>JXUT01147231.1:0-15854 GCA_000934455.1 Apostichopus parvimensis | reverse complement strand
CCAATCTTTTTCTCTTACATAAATTTGATGAACTGATGTGCACAATCACATATCATCTGAAATTGTGCTTATTTAAGTGGGTCATGTAACAACAACTCCTAGCACACGAGTTATTTAGACATACAATGTTATAGTTTACAAGACCAAACCGTGACCAGACATACATGTGTACCTTAGAACTGATATATCTCCTTCAAAATAACCCCCAAATTTCTCCCTGACTTTTACTGACAACTTGTACAACACATTACATCACAAAGCTATAACTCTTTTCCCCACCCCCACCCAACCCCTCTTTATTCCAACTATTCAAACCTCACCATTGCATCCATGTTAGGTGGTTAATTCACAAAAACAACAATTTTAAACCAATATTTTGGAAACTATTACCCCTTATCCATCCTTCTTTACCCTCATGTTAACCCCCCCCCCCTCCCTCCCTCACTTTACCTGCCCAATCCCTCACCTCATGGGTATCTGCTACTGCTTTACCATATGCTTCACAATGTCAATACCATGAGTAATCCCACAAAGCTGTACTATGACAGGTCACGAGGTATTCCATTCACAACTCTTATTTCATCTTATAGTTTACACAAGGACTACAGGGTTATTTGGTCATCATGAATAAAAGCTGAGCCAGCTGAATAGTTTCCATTTACAACAAATATTAGCATTTTGATCTCTGCACAGATAGTATATCAACCTTTCTTCTACTGTACTGCAGTGAGTGAGAGGTCACACCGTCACAGGCAATAAAGGCAACTTTGTGCAAAGTTCACCAGCTCTGTCTACAGCCAATGTTAGAGTTTGATTTATAACCATTCCAAGACTACTACAGTGATAACATAATGAAATAAACACTGTATTGACATTAGTATGTTGCCGTTACATAAAAGCTCCAAAGTTCACAGTTAGAGAGCCAGTCTTTCTTCACTGGAAATGGGTTATATTCTGAACCACTCACACATCGCACACTAGGGATGGTTTAGTTGTGGTGGACTTAAACAATACATGCAGATGTAATACAACCTGTTACAGGAGGGTAGAGAGCACAAGAGCTTAATTTGTGGTCATCTCTCTTGAAAACAAAATTTTACAGGAAAACAAACTTATGATTGACTGCCATAACTTCGTTTTTCAGTCACTCTCTGCTGAAAACCCTACACATCTCTTAAAATAACAGAGAAATTCTCCCACAAGTCTGTTAAAGGTACCGAGAAAAATTAAACACAACAAACAACCAGTATACTACTTCAGCCAAGGAATTTAACATTTTTTTTTAAACAAAACTCTACTTCATGGAAAACAAGTTTTTTTTTTCTCCTTTAATACTTAAATGTATCCACTCTCTGCAAAGACCTTTTTGGGACTAACTTTGCAATTGAAGATTAGCAATACCAACCCAAAGCAATAATAGGTGACACAGTTAAACCATTGGTTACTTCTATCAACTCTCGTAGCGTGAACGAATCTGGGTTAAGAGTGCATCGCAAGTTTTCTTGGCATCGCCCAACAACATGGACGTATTTTCTTTGAAAAAGATTGGGTTGTCGACTGCGGCGTAGCCGACGCCCAGGGTCCTTTTCATCACGATGACATCCTTAGAGTTCCAGACTCTGAGGACCGGCATGCCTGCGATGATCGAATTAGGATCTTCCTCAGCAGCCGAGTTGACGGTGTCGTTAGCGCCGATCACTAATGTGAGGTCAGTTTCTGGGAAATCTTCATTGATTTCATCCATTTCTAACACAACATCATAGGGCACCCCAGCCTCTGCTAACAACACATTCAACTGACCGGGCATACGTCCGGCCACCGGGTGAATACCAAACCTCACATTCTTACCCTTCTTTTTCAGGAGGGTAACCATCTCTGCGATCGGATACTGGGCTTGAGCTACGCAGAGACCGTACCCGGGAGTTATGATGATATTTTTGGCATCTGAAATTAAATCTATTGCATTATCCACATTTATTTCGGTGTGAGTGCCCTCAATCGCCATAGGCTTACCTCCAGCGGTAGACTTTGTGCCGTAACCTCCAAAGATTACATTTGCTAGAGACCTGTTCATTGCCTTGCACATGATATAGGACAAAATGGCACCCGAAGAGCCAATCATTGCTCCTACTATCGTCATCAAGTTGTTATCTAACATGAAGCCTTCTGCACAGAGGGCCCACCCACTGTAACTATTCAACACTGTGATGACCACTGGCATATCAGCTCCACCGATAGCCATGGTCAAGGTCACACCCATCAAGGAGGACAGAATTGATGTGGTGGTGAGACAACCCATGTCTGCCATGTAACCAGGGTTTGTCATGAAATAAGACATGGCGCCAACATTGGTCGCAAACAGCCCAGCATTGAGGACATTACGACCAGGCATGAGCAAAGGTGCAGAGTTCAGAAAGCCCTGCAGTTTGCCATATGCCACCAGGGAACCTGTGAAAGTGACTCCACCAATGTAGGTACCAAGGAATACAAATGCCTTAGCCATCATCATAGATGGGTCAGTGGCATAGTGTGCTGCCTCATTCATGTAAGTAGCCACACAAGTCAAGACAGCGGCTAAACCAACAAAACTGTGGAAAGCAGCGACCAACTGAGGAAGGTCAGTAATGGCAACCCGTTTGGCTATGACAGATCCAATCAGCCCACCGCCACCGATACACATCCCCATTTGAGTCAGCAGCTCTGGTGTAGCTTTCACGCCCATGAGAGTTGCCATCATGCCAATACTTACACCTATTATGCCTAGTGCATTGCCCTGTCTGGACGTCACCTGTGAGGACAAGCCACTCAGAGCCCCAACACAACATAACGAGCCAGCCAGGTATGCGAGGGTTTGCAGGTCATAGCCAGACAGCTGTCCTGCTCCGTATGTACCGAGAGCAGCGAGTCCCGGTAAAAGGTAGAGATAATTGTACTCTGCGGGGTCAGTAGGACGTCTGAACATGTCCAACATCCTCTGAGTGACCAAGAAACCACCAAAGATGTTGATGGAGGACATGAAGGTGGCTAGAGCTGCAAGGGTTGCTGCAGAACTATCGGGATACAGACCTCCACTCATGCAGAGCAAACCTCCTACAGCCGTGATACCCGAGATGGCATTTGTGACGGACATAAGGGGACTGTGAAGGGCGGGAGTGACACCCCAGACGGTATGATAGCCCACGATACCAGCTAAACAGAATGTTGTCATCATTGTGTTGAATTGCAACCCAGGGGAGATAAGCCCTAGGCCATGTAATGCACTTAAACCAGTAGTGTACACAACAGCCTTAGTCAATTTCTCCTTAAATGGGTCCACAGGCTCTGGCTCAGCTAATGCTGCAGAGGGCTGTGTGGCGACTGGGGCTTGGGGGACCACTTTTGGAGGTGGTGGGGGCCACATCTTTTGACCCTTGTGAAGAATAATTGATCCTCTAACTACTTCATCTTCTAAATTAATATCAAAGTGACCTTTAGGCCCAATAGACAAGAGAAACTTTGTAATATTATTACCGTACAGTGTACTCGACTGTGTGGGAAGCCGACTGGGTAGGTCGGTGTAACCAATGTGCGTCACTCCTTTGTACTTGTACAGCTCGTTCGGTTTGGTCGTCTCGATGTTTCCCCCGGCCTCGGCTGCGAGGTCTACGACGACAGAACCTTCTTTCATGTCTTCGATCATTTCTCTGGTGATCAGCTTAGGAGCTGGCTTACCTGGAATCAAAGCTGTCGTGACCACAATATCAACATCTTTACATTGCTTGTGGAAAAGGTCCATCTCAGCTTTGATAAACTCAGGGGACATTTCTTTGGCATATCCACCTGTTCCTTCACCGGATTCTTCATATTCCAGTTCAAGAAATTCAGCTCCCAGTGATTCCACCTGCTCTTTAACAGCAGCTCTGGTATCAAAACCCCTGACTACTGCGCCCATATTTTTGGCGGTACCTATTGCCGACAGTCCTGCAACACCACCACCAATGACAAGCATCTTAGCGGGTGGCACCTTACCAGCCGCAGTGATCTGGCCCGTGAAGAATCGTCCAAAATTGTTCGCAGCCTCTATGACTCCTTTATATCCTGCTATATTTGCCATAGAGCTGAGAGCATCAAAGACCTGCGCTCTGCTGATACGGGGTACGCAGTCCATCCCAAACAATGTCGCCTTTCTGGTGGCCAGTTTGTCAAGGAGGTCTTTATTTTGAGCCGGATACACAAAGCTGATCAAGTTTGATCCTTCTTTGAGTAAGTCAATCTCTTCTACTGCAGGAGACCTCACTTTAAGAACAATGTCCGCACCGAAGGCTTCCACTTTACTCTTGATTTTTGCCCCCGCCTCTTCATAGTCTTTGTTGGTAAAGTTAGCTGCAGCTCCTGCCCCATCCTCGACATTAACAGAGAATCCCTCTTTGATGAGAGTCTTTACAGCTGCCGGTGTTACAGCTACTCGGCACTCTTTAGTAAAGGATTCTTTTGGAACACCAATGGTAAGATTACTACATGGGATCCCTTTAGGGGCTGGGGCAGGCTCCTTCTCTGCATATCTGAGAGTTGCTGTGCGAAATCCTCGCCTCTTCAGTGCCTCGGGGAATCGCTGAACCTTGCAGGCAGAGAATTTGTCCACCCGGTGGACAAGTGGTAGTAACCGAAACATGTTAGCTCTCTGTATGAAAAAAACACAAAGATATTAAATTTGTGAATTTCAGGACAGTATAGGTAGGATACAGGACTGAGTAGAAATCTTGCATTACTGATACCAATACTCAATCAAGTAGATGAAAGAGTAAACCAAAAGCTAAGGTGTTAAAAATATGGATTGTTTCAGACAACTTTACCCAATGAAGTTGTTAAAAACTCAGACAGCTGAACAGAACCCACAGACACCTTGAGTGTACTTTCTTACCTCCTTAACACTCTGTATCTTGTAGTAAATAGTAATGATCAATAAAAACCAAGGTTTGTAAATTGTTTAATCCAACTGACAAATAAACAGATAATCTAGATAATAGGGTTTTATGTAAATGAGGTTGAGACAACTGCATCACAAGGGTTTTTTTGTTTTGTGTTTGTTTTCTTTCCTTCACAAATGCATAAACAGGAATTGGTAAATATGGCTTCATTGCTTGAAATGTTTTAAACACTTGACTTTTTTTAAAAGGAAGTAACGTCACGGGAATAGTTTACGATATTATTCAATACTCACAGCACATGACACACTGTAGAATAGCAAGCATACATGTCATATTAATCTAGATAATATCAGTCAGATATATGTATTTTCTACAGTCACTTTAAAACTTTGGTCTCAGCACAACCAGGCAATCGATAAGATACTCTGTCAGAGCATAACTTAAGTAAATACCAGTCTTTCTCTCTAAGTACTTAACTGTTTGCAATTATCATTATCTATATTGAATAGACATCAGCTATCAATTGTGTGAGATAGTGACCTACTTAACACCATTTACCAATCTGATATTGTGAGATATAGAGTTGGGATTGAATATTTGGCAAGTTGGGTGTAAAGTATTGTATTCTACCAGACAATCTGCTTATATTCTTGTGTTTGATTGCAACATCATAGAAACCCTCTAAGGTCTTTTTCTCTAAAAAAGAATACCATTTTAATGATGAATTCCTAGGTTATTGTTGTAAGTGTGTAATTGCCTGAAGTAAATGGACAAGAGAGATTTTAGTAAAATGAATTTAACACATTTTTAACTTGGTCAATCCACACAAGTTTGAACCCGAGATGAAGATTTTGTTCCGATGCCTTCTGTCCTGAGTGCCCTGAGGTTATGCAGCAAGTCACACAAGAAAGAGTGGCATGCCGGCTCAGTAGCCTACATTAACTCAACTAACTTTTAGGCCACACCATAATAGTGTATGACGACAGGTTTCTTATCGTTTTTTTTTGCATTCTACCTTAGTGTTTTCAAAGCACATTCACTTAGTTATTTGAGTTGTCAGACATTCACCATCACTATTGATTTGATTCATCACGCATCCTTACACCATTTCAGTATGATATGATATGTTCTCTGTCATTCTTGTACAAACCCCACATGATTGAGTTAAATGGTTGATAATCATGCAGTTATCTTGTTCTTTAGTCATTATTGGGTATTTCCTGATTTGCTCTGGTTCAGGGCATACAATCAAGATATACAAACAATTTGCGAGTGTGAACCAATGCTCTGACTTCATTGGTGATCCCACATGTTTTTCATGTGCATTACTCTTAAAGGAGAAATATACCCTAGTTTTTTTTGCATCCATTCTTACGTTTTGACAGATGGTCTTTCCAGTAAAAGCAAAAGAAAAGCATAAAAATCCCTTCTTTGAGATGAAAAAACGATTTGAATGTAGTTCATGTGTCGCGCCATTTTGTTTGAATTGAGCCAGTTCCCGTATTTCAAGACAAAATAGTTGCCATCCGCGAGCCACTGCGAAGAATGGTGTCTGTGTGCAC
The DNA here is from genome assembly GCA_000934455.1 of Apostichopus parvimensis. Classification (NCBI taxonomy): domain Eukaryota; kingdom Metazoa; phylum Echinodermata; class Holothuroidea; order Aspidochirotida; family Stichopodidae; genus Apostichopus; species Apostichopus parvimensis. The sequence continues at coordinate 9,385 of JXUT01147231.1, read as the reverse complement.
TCTGTTCGCCATTGGAAAGCGACAAGGGGAGGGTATGCTGCCATGGATTGTTCGCGGAAAAAGCTTTGTTGAACGCAGGAGAATGTCTGACCAACAGACCTGAATTCTCCCAGATATTTTTGCAGCCAGTTAATTTAGAACTCTGTTTTGTAAATTTCTTGAGGTACAAGAAGAAGGATCCTATTCCTACGGCTGCTGAGAACATGATGAACAGGTACTGTACACCTCAGTGAAAGTTCACTCTTTTCCGGATATTTTATTCCATCTGGAATAACGAAATATCTTTTTCCTTTTTCTGCTCCCTCTTACCCTTTTCGGTTAACACAACCAAAGGCTTGGCATTCGGGCATTTAAACCGGTGAAATAAGCTAAGCAAGATGCTCGAACATAGTGTGAATAGACTATAACTCGTATGCAAAGCTTCATTGTTTTGAAGTTACGAAGTGGCTTGCCTACGTCACTTTTGAAGCGCCCTCAATCCTCAAATTAACAAAATGGCCGTTGTTCAAATGGGTAAAAAAAATAATTGGGAAATTCGCGTAAAATTCAGGGAAACTATATTTTGCTTAGTAATTTCATAAATGGTATCAGAAAAATATCCCCTACAGCATGTACACTTCAAAAACCAAGAGTTTATTTCCCTTTAATGATTTAGGTTTATCCAAATTTCCAATTGCCTAGGTAAAAAGATGTGATAATTTCACATTAATAATCATAAGTTTTCTTGTAATCTCATACTAGTCAAAGTAATGCCAATACCTTACAGGGTGTGAAGACATGCGCACCACGAAACGTTTCATGCTGATAATCTGACCTAGTTTCGAATGAGGTGTAACAGAAGTGTTAGACACCACCATCGATCCCAGAAAATACACACACAGCTTGCTACCGTCTGTAATTAGACACTAGTGTACAGTCAATACATACAGCTATGTTCAATATCCACAACACAGTGAACATAGCAGCGATGGCCATCTCAGGTCTAGATAAAAGATAACAAGGTACCACGTTTCATTACTGTCTGCATTTTGTAGTGACAAGATGAAAACTTCACTTGCAAGCAACGGAAAGTTCAGAGCGCGGCACGTGGTTTGGGGCGAGTCTTGAATGCCATTAAGTTAGGTCACAATAAGCTAAGTTAAGTTTGCCTTAGGCTACACTACATATTGAGGTTCTGCCATTTACTCATGCATGAATTCAATCAATGTTTTGAACAAGAACCATTACTATGTTTGCTAAAAACAAAGGCAAGACCAGATGATATAGGAAACAATTTGGGTTTTTTAGTGGTTTCATCTCCACAAATGGGAATTTTTTTTGGCAAAAAAGCATATCATCATGATTATATAGGTTATACTAGCATGGTGCCAAATGAACTGTCGAGGCAAAATGCAACTTGAAAATCATAAGTTGGACTCAAGAGGGTAACAGCTACTGTAGGCTAGCCGTATTTGTTACTTGGGCTAGGACTAGGCCTAGCAGATGTATGCCAAGGCTCAAACTTCAAAGCTAGAATTTTAAAATGGCCTAGTTTAGTGCCCATTGTATCAAAATGACTGCTGATTTCGAGAATAGGGAACTACACATAAATGTTGGACCTTCGGCCCATTTATCAATTACTTATGCTATGTTAAGATTATTGTACAGCCGAAATATAGGTCTATGTTAATGCTTATGCTATCGATTATATAGGTCTAACAAGTAACAGTAACTCTAGCACTAACATTAACACTAACAGTAACAGTCGAACACTAGTTATATGTCAAAGGCATAATGGAAATTTGAAATTACAGGAGTAACAACAGTTACATATTTTCAAGAACGCTAAATCATATTAATTACACCTTGCAATATCAACCAACACGAAGCTTTTACGTACAGAAAAGATTGTTTTCTTCGAGATCTAACAACAGCGGTATCGGTGACTTCAGCAGCCCTGTATCAGCAGTGCATACATAGGCTGCATATACGTTCAATCACGCGGTAGGGTATGGGTTAGCAACTACTTTTCTCAGCATTAACTTTGACACAACTACCGCTGACATGCCATTGTCTTTAACACACGTATGTACATGCTTGGTGACGGAAGAATAAATCGTACACCTTTAAAGGACAATATTAATATTTATGAACTTACGTCACTGCATTGTTCCGTACGCACGGATTGACTAAAATGGTATGGGTAAAACAGTAAATGACAGTTTTATTGTGACATTGAGAACGCGGTGTATTGTCTGTTCGCTCAGACATCCCAAAGATTGTAAAACCAAATATTTCAGTAACATCTCTTCTCACAAGTTTTCAGTAGGGTCAGGAAAGGGGTGAAAGTTAATTGTTCAAACCTCCCTTCATTCCAATTTATGACACAAAATTGGGAATATACCATGAACTAAAAAATATAGCCTATATGCTCCTATGATTTTTACCATGGAGCAATATCGTTAGAGCAAAGACAGAGATGTAGCTTCACGTCAATTTCCAGCTATTCAGTAAACAAAATGTTGTCAGGCTATAGAAAATGCAGCATCGTAACCGACATGCAACCGTGACTACAAGATTGCTTGTCCGACTCCCTATTATATTTGGTGACTAAAGAAACAAAAACAATCGTTTCTTTTGTCAGGCTTACTTTTTTACAGAGGAGACGTACTGAAAGAAGGCCTATAAAATATGGAACTGTCAGAAGAAAATTAATTTTTGACTCAGTAATCAAAAAGAGAATAGGGCCAACTACAACATCCTAGTGAAATTTGCCTGGGGACTACAGGTCTTGAGGTCACTGCAGTTAGTTGGCCCAGTGAAATATGCATGGGGAGGGGGGGGGGGGATAAATACTATATCTCTTCTCATTTTCATACTATATTTAGAAAAATAATAAATCACATATTTTCATCACCCGGGCCCGCCCTGGCTCTAGACACTACTACAAACCACTCATGCACTTATTATCACATTTTCTTGTGGCCGTTAAATCATAATACCGCCAATGAACTCGGCGGAGGACCCATCAACATCACCAAATCAGCACAATGCTAAGTTCCCGCGTCTATAATAAAAAAGTCGCGATGTGATTTTTACGCTCAAGGGTAACTGTTTATTCATTGATGTATTATGTAGGATTTGATGAGTACAAAGCTCCGCCCCTAGAAGTTAAGAATTTAATATAAATAAGCCTCAATGTGAGTGAAGTTAGTACACGTTACCCACATGCATACTCGTGTGTCAAATCAATAGAGAAGAATGGCGACCACTCTGACCAAATTCACCCGGGTTTTGGGGCAAATAACCAGAAATGATGTAGCTCTTAACGGTCGTTTGACTGCAGCTGCTGTGTCGAATACCAGGCAGTGTATGATTTACATTATTTTCTATTTCTTTAGATATTTCATCCAACCGAATATTTTACTCAACGAGCACAGTATCACTATGCTAGCTACTGTAGCCTAACGTTTAACCTAGGGTAGGTCTCCGATAGGCGTTATATAACGTATGTCAAGGTTTACCACAGTCAATTGGCCAAGGCCATACAGATAACAAATAAGTGTTGTTACTTAAACTGATATCGTGCTATTAAAAGTTATACTGGATTGCTGGTCAACACAGCGATATTGTACTGTATTAGCCTAGGCTGTATAAAAATATCTACGTGTTGCTTTTTTTAATAAAGAAAGAAAACACGTCTATTTCTGGTTTCTGTGTTCTTAGTTTGAATAATATCTGATCAATCTACTTACTGGCCTAGACTATATATTAACGAATCAACTTTTCACGTAGTAATTTGGACCTAGGCTTCACCATATATCGAACATTACTTGCACTCAGCATGTTATGGGACCTCAAAGTTATTCTGAAAGTTTAGTTATTTATTCTTCCTTCAAACAATGATTTTCAAGGTTCCCATGTACAAAATCTTACCCTTATGCATTTCACCTCATTTTGTTATAATAATTATAACGATTTAATAAATTTTGGGCCAAAACCACAGGGAGCACATCCAGTTTAAATCCATCTTCGCACGGACTGTATATTATTATAGCCTAGGGTACGGTACTGGTGCAGTACGGTACTTGAGATTTGATGCTGTAATGAAATGGTTTCGTTTATTAATGCCGGGGGTTGCACGATGTCATTTATAGTTATCTTTCGCTACTTTTTTAATTTTTAAGAACTTTTGTACGAAAGGTGGATATTGTACGTATTGAAAGTATATTTTGTGGAGAAAACAACAGCCGATTAACAATATAAATAAATCTGTACTATTCTCATACATGTAGTTTATAATCCCATATTTACATAGCCCCTATGTTACGTTCTTCTTGTCTGAAAGTTCCAAACACGTGGTGACTTGTTGATGTGGCTATGCATATTGGGTGTATGACATTGACAGTCTCGTAACTAAGTGCTTTGAACCATAGATGAAAGTTGAGGAAAATCCTGGTTGTAGTAACGATACCGGGATTCATTTTGCAACACTACCGGTTGTGTGAAATTTGCACTACCCACAACGCTAGTGTCAATTATGAAGCCTTTACTATACTACTTAGGCCTAGTCATAATTACATGAGATGTGAAGTTTACTGTTAGCTATTGACATGAAGTATGATATACTTGAGTTTGTCATCATAAATATTTTGTTATTGTGTCTACTCTAAGATTAAAAGCACAGCTAATTGTTCACACCAACACATTTCAGTGTAGGAGGCTGGTTACTCCAAATCTAACGTAATCGACGTGTAGGGAGCTAGGGGTAGGCCTTATTATGGTTTTGCCATACGCATGCATTTGCTCAACTAGTAGTAGTAGTAGTAGTAGTAGCCTGAGCATATCACTGGAGTTTACACATACACTTGCAAACATGATGCAAAAATCGGCTGCAAAATCAAAGTTCGATTGCAATATTTTCTACTTCATGAACAAGAATGACACTTTTTAATAATCAATAATAATTCGTTTCCTACCTAGGAAGGTACAATTTACTAGATTATTTGTAATACGTAAGGGTCACAGTTCCAAAAATTTTGCAATAACGGTCATATAGCGAGGCCAGACTCCCAACTGGGTGACAGTATGGTTACAAAAAGTTGCACTTAAACAACATGATTTGTGTTCATTGAGCATTTATAGATGTAAGAATCTTTACAGAAATTGGTAAGGGATTATTAGCCAATCAAATCACAGGAAATTTGCAAACGCATTATTTACTACTTTTTAGCTTAGAATCTTTGTAATGGGAGTGTTGTTACTTTGCGGTTGATTGTTATGATTTATTTGTTTTCAAACAAATTCAAACAAAAAAATACAAAGGATTGGAAGATATTTTGGTTCTTTGAGAAGTTGTGGTGTTTTGAAAAGAAAGAAGTAAAGCTATTCATTCAAAAAAGCATTTGTTATGCTTTGCATAGGCCTTGTTGTGAGTGGTGTGTGTACTTCGGGTTGGTGCCCTCAAAAAAAGTGCTTCCTGCGGACGCAAGCAATTTGAATGTTTTGCATCCATGGCTAAAAGATTGTGCCCCAGACACAGAATCCTGCTTTCATAACAATGTGCACTATATATTATGAAATCTCTACATGCCTACTGTAGCACCACCTTGGGGGGGGGGGTGGGGGTGTAGGGCTCGCTGATCAGCAAGGAATCACCTGTACTGTAGGTATTGACTGGTTCTAATTGTCCTTTCACCAGAGTTGAACATTCTCTGTTACAGCTACTGGTCATAGTTTTGCCAAGTTCGATTTACATGTGTTCATTTGATTAATCATGTTTTTCATCAAGCATCACTGACTTGATCAAAGCACTGTTAATTTATTGATCAATCCCTCCTCAATATGTGTTAATCTAATAATGTACATATGTCATATGCAACACTAGTCCCATTATCCAGAAGTAAAAATTTTAACATTATTTTGGGTATAAGACTATAAGGTCTGGCAATTCTTTTATGCAAATTTTGGATACTTGGAGAAAACACTTGTTTTTACAGTATTGTAGCTCTCTATACATATAACATGTGACTACAGATTAGCTTAACTCGCAGATGCCACGATAGCAACTGATGAATGCAAACTTTGTGAAGTTCCCATTTGGATTTCTTGTATAGATTTGCTTATACACTTACTGTATAGTATGTGGATGTCACTTGTGTGAAAAGAGTATTTAATTAACCTTGATAGAGTCATATGATTTTAATCTCTCTGAGAGGGTCATCCAAGCCTATTGTGGTGGAAGTGGCTCATCTAAAAACACTTAGGATTTTGAACTGATACTGTACAGTTGCCAAGCTACAGTGTATCATATTGCTTTTACTGCATGATATAGATGTTCATCTAGTCAGCACACAGATGCTGCTCAGCCATTAGATGGGTGCAAAGGTGTGAACTGAAATCAATGAATGTTCAACTGCAGTTGTTATCTGGCTATCGGTAATTGGTGATGTGTGAATGTGATTGATTCTTGTTGAGGTTGCTGTAACATTGTCAAGCGTGTGATTGCCATGCACTCAGTTAATGATGTTTTTATCAAGTTAATGTTAACAGAAATTCTATAGTTGAAAACATAAGGAATAAATCAATTGCATCTTATAAAAAAAAACCCATCTCAAACATAATCTACTCAATGGAAAGTTTTTTTGAATAGTTCTGCCTTATTGTGATCATTGTAGTAATTTTGTCTATCCCCAACTCTGTTAAACCCCTATGTACTACTGTATGTGTTTTTTGTATGTGTTTTCTTCAAGGGACCAGACTGGAAAAGTTATCTCATTTCTGGTCCTGCTGCCTCATTGCTATATAACTATGACGTACAGTATTATCAATTGTATACTGTAGCATTGTGATAAATTAATGGCAGAATTAAACAAAACGAAACAGCTTAATGACCATACACTTCAGTATGTGCTATCTTTATTACTGTACACTGATCACTAAGTTGTTCATGTTTACTGCTTACAAATTTAAAACACAAGCGTAGAAGGATTATATACTGTATGCTGTCACCATCCTCCACCCCCCCCTTCCCCACCCCAACCCTGTTCACCAAGAATCCACCACACTGCAAGCATTTGAAGGAATAGAAATATTTTTCTCTAAAAAAGCAATTCAGCTCTCTAGTTCTGCATGTCCCCCCCCCTCCCTGCTGAATACCCAAGGACCAATATCCACCTCTCTCTCACCCCTCCCCCCCCCCAAACACGCACCTAAAGAAACAATTATCACTATTTTCTCTTTTAACATATAACATGTTGCAGTACTGTATCATCTGAAATAACAGGGATGGGGCAGTATTTGCTTACTGTACATGTTAACTGGATGTACTGTACACACCAATTGCTATAGTGATGTCCAGCTTGTTGTTTACATGTTTATACTGTCAACCTGTTCCTTTTCCTCCGTTAGATTCCGACCAGAAGAGAATAGAGGTTGCCAAGCCGGTTGTGGAGTTGGATGGAGATGAAATGACTAGGGTCATCTGGGAGAAAATCAAAGAAACAGTAAGAAACTTGACTAATTTTAATGGATTGTGGAGACCCTTGAATCCTTTCATCATGTCTGACACACATTAAACATTTGATATCATAAGTTTTAAAGGAACTATAAAGTGATTTTAGAGAGGAACATCAACTGAGGTCAACTTTCAAAATTCAGAAATGACTGGCTTTCTTAGTTTATGTTAACATGAAAACTTGTGGACACAGCAGATTGTCACAAAATTATGTATATATGGTGTACAGAAAATGGATCTCACAAAATTTCCAAAAAGTGGCTGAAGGTGTGCAAACATATTTAGCCATATGTGGCCATATGTGGCCATATTTAGCATAGCTAGCAATTTTTATATTGCTTTATGGTCTCGGTAAATATTCAGAGTTTGTATGGAAGATATGTAGAGATTATAGATATCCAATCATAAATAAGATATGTACAGTAGAGATTATAGATATCCAATCATAAGTAAGATATGTAGAGATTAGAGATATCCAGTCATAAATAATGTAGCTACATCTCAATTGTTCTTCCCGGGTAGTTATAAATATAAAGAAACAAACCGAACAGCTGAACCAAATGTTATTAATCGAGAGAGTATGTACGGTCTAATAGAGAAACAGGGTACAAGCCACATGTGGAACTTTCATTCTTTCGAAACAATAAAAGATCATAAAACAAAAGGCAACAGGTCAAATGTACATCGTCTCAAAACACCTAATGCCCAGTGTCTCAGCATGCTGTTGGTGCAGATGTTATCCTTGCTTTTGACATTGGTCTGTGAAAGAAAGGAAATGACTGGTTTCAAGTAATTGAGGAGAGGAAGTAGCATATGATAATATCCTTCATGGAGGATCATGTGACAGGAAGGTTTGTTTCATTGTAGGATATATTTTAGTGTGTGGTTATGATTAAGGTCATACAACACTGGCTGGTTTGATACCCAGTGATAACCACACAGGGTGAGATAATGGTGGTGCTATTCATATTTGATTGAGAGTTGGCATCCTACTGGACTGTATGTCCCATCTCTGAGTGTACTAGGCAAAGGATAGACTCATATACTGTGTGTAGGATTACAAAGTCATGGAGGTTTAGATAGGCTACTTCAACTGAAGACTTTAACTTTTGAAGTTACACCAAAGACAGATGCAAACCTGGTGGATATTTTGTGCCACCACTAAGCACGAAAATATGTCCTTACTCCTTATATATGGCAAACAGAAACCATTTTTTTTTTATCTGGCCTTCTATACTGTATGAGAGGATACCTGTAGTACTCAACATCAGAAAGCTGATGTGAATGACACAGTTTACTGTAAAAGGAAATGTTACACCAATTTGTAATGTTCTGTAGATCTTTACATGTTAGATGAACATTATTTTGTGGGGTTTAACTTTAATGATCAATCATCCATACAGTTTAAGTATACTAGAAATTAACATAATGGCCACTTATACTCAAAACTAAGTGAACAGGTTAGTTTCCAATCCCTAGTTTGTTACAGTACATCATTGTGGCACCGATGTCTCCAAGTTATAATAGATCAGGAGAAACCAGAGGACACATCTGTTGAATGCAATACATTCAGCAAATATTTTCATTTGAGATAAGGAATGAAACAAATCTAAATGAGGCTACTAATTGTTGCTCTTCCTTTATTTCGTTTCTTCTTCTTCTTTTCCTTCTGTAGTTGATATTCCCGTATTTAAAAGTAGATTGTCTTTACTATGATTTGGGATTGCCGTACCGGGATTCCACCAATGACCAGGTCACCATTGACGCCGCCCACGCCATCAAGGAACACAGTGTGGGCATCAAGTGTGCTACCATCACCCCAGATGAAGAGAGAGTTGAAGGTGACCAAACAAAATGCTCTAATGTTGTAGTTTCATAACACAATGTAAT
>JXUT01147229.1:0-10485 GCA_000934455.1 Apostichopus parvimensis | reverse complement strand
TGGGTAGTTGTCCGGGGGGTTTATGTCCTCGGGGGTAATTGTCCGGGGGGTATCTGTCCGGGTGGTAGTTGTCCTGGGGGGTAGTTGTCCGGGATGGTATTTGTCCGGGGGGTATCTGTCCGGGTGGTAATCGTCCGGGGGGTTATTGTCTGGGGGGTTATCGTCCGGGGGGTATTTGTCTGGGGGGTATTTGTCCGGTCACGTATAGTACAACTTGGAAACACTTGAACAATGGCAGAGTTGTTTCCTTCTTTAAATCTGAGGATTCACACGAGGTTGGGTTGGATATTATGAATGTGCCTGTAAGCTTAAGAAAAATTTCACATTCCATTTAAGGGGAACGTATAGTGAAAAAAACTTCCAAAACTTTTGAAGAATACTTAGAAACTATTGTCAGAGACATTTCACGTAATACACTCACTTGAAAATGAAGAATTGCACACAATTTTCCGTAGTCTGTGTGCTTCATAAGAATTCCGACTTAACAGATTACGCCACTGGAACTATTATTTTTGCAACTACATGCGTTCACATTTCATAATATCCCTTGTCTATTTCATACATTGTAGAAATGGTGGGGGTTCTTTTTCAAATAAATAGGACCAATATATCACCCTTTCAGCAGCCGGCTCTCCTTGCCCTCCCTACCTCAAAATCCCTCTATCCGACACCATCCATGTCACCCATGAAAAACATACTAAAACACTTACATCCGCCCACAACCCATACAAATTCCTTGCCTATTTTATAAATTGCAACAAATCGTTGGCGTTCTTTTTAAAATTAATAAGACCAATGTACCACCCCTTAGATGATTTTCTTCTTACGTAAGGTGATTCCACCTACCCCCTCCCCTCCTCCCCCCATGTGACAGTGAACATTCACGGTGTACCCTATGGCTACTACACAAACGTGACGGATACTAGTCTGTGACAGGACGAAACTTCAAAATTTAGGTCAAGCATAGTGACGAATTTGTGACGAATGTCTAAAATTAACTGAAAATGACATGATATAACGACGAATATGTTTACACTAAAATTACTACTTTGTAAGACATTTTTCGATCAGCAACAAATATGACAACTCAAAGTCTTTTTGTTATATTTAAAATATTGACAACTTTCGGTACAAAAGATCCTTTTTCAATTACGCTATACTAAAGTCAAAATGTGAAAATCTTTAGAGCGCGTTTTCTCAAAACTTACCGTACATTTTGAACATTCGTCACTTCGCCAGAACGGGAACGATTTGTATTCAGCATATATAGTTTAGGCACTACCGGTGTGCATAATATAAACTTCATAAACCTTATATAAAAAATATCACCTTTTGGCAACTTGGAATTGGTTAAATTGTCGATTTTTCTTGATAGTTTTTGGGGCAACAACTTTCCACAAAATTGGTTGCATACAAACGTACCCAGTATGGTATACATATGGGTACGCCCCCCCCCCCCCCAATGGTGCCATTATCCTTATAAAAAACACTATTTTTCTACTTATTGAAGAAAAGTCACCCAAGATAGAGGCTGGGCATGAAAACCAAACGAATTAACTAATTCACTCTCAACCCACAGTACCCTTACAACGAGACTGATCGTTTGACCATGACGATCGTATGTTAAATGTTACATTATGTTATCCAAAATACTTACAATTAGACTGAGGCATATATGGTTTACAGTGAGGTATATTATTTGCGTGGTGATGTCTCGTTTCGTCTAGATCCATCATCGTAACGACTCTCTTCAAACCGAGGCGATGGTAAATGGTACTGTTCCATAACATTCCCAATATACATCTTGGCATATTCAATGTACGTAACTAATTGTTTATTTTATGTATATTTTATGGAAAAAGATAACGCACAACGGGGACGTCAAAAGCTACCTCTGACATTTCTGTGATTATGATAAAAGACCACCAAAAGTCTTCTATCGGGCGCAAAATGGGATGAAACTTTATCGACGAGATATTTCATACCGCTTGCCGAATCTTTCACGCAATTTGGCCATGCTTTAATATAAAGAAAATTTAAAAGTTATATATTAAAAGTCAATGTACAATCATTACATAGACCGAAATACAAAATATTATTAAGGCAAATGTTGAAATAGAACATACACATATAAATTTGAGATATGTTTTATTTTCAGTTTCCCTAAGGTACATCTCGTTCTATGAAGTGATGCATTAACGTCTAATGCATTTACGTCTTCTATGTCACTTCCGGTGTGTCGATTGAAGTCGGTCAAGATGGCGTCATATGATCTCGCACCTGAAGAATTGTTCTGTTAATTTGCAAGGGTCTTTTGATTTCGTGCATCATGACGACAATTGACCTCCACTTATAAGGTCATTGCCCTTCTCCGACAAATCCTGCAATTATAAACGTCAATTGTAGGACTGATTTAAATGTGATGGATCAAGCCTAGGACGGACTTCAATAAATAATAGTGTGGTGTGAGCCAGAGCTCGTGTAAATTCCAAGCCGCCACTCCCCTTCCCCAACCCAACCCACCACCATCAAAAACTAAGAAATACTATCGTTAATAATAATAAGTAAGATGCTTTAAGTGATTAAGTCACATACGTTATGTTTATTCTCATCTCATTAGCATTATTCACAATGTTCACCATACACACAGTTCAGTAGCGTTAATTATTTATGTCTACCGTTAGACGTACCCAAGCCAGACTCTCCTCTTCATTATTTTCCCGTGGCTCTGCCTGCGTCGCCACTCTTGAACTTACAATGATTGTTAATATATGCTGTATGAGAGGTTGAACAAGAGGCGATAGGGGTAGGGAGGGGTATACACCCGTATAGCAGTGGTCTAATTCGTCCACGGCTGAATGTACAAAATTCCCCTGATTACTACCCACCTCCTTTCATGAGCTCCATATCGCCATATATACTCCCGGAGTATATTCCTGTCGCTCTCTCGGTGAGGGCCGCAAACACGTATTTCCAGAACCCGGTGAACTGGCTTAGGCTATCACAGACTTCGGCATCATCTTTATTTCACTGCAAATTGATAGCGTCTCTATGTATTTAAAAAGCAAATTGAATCACATTTCTACCGACGAATTCGCAATTGCTGGCATTTTTAATTTATATTCTTAAATTATTGGAAGGAAAGAGGAAGTTGTCCCACATTGTCTGCGTCAGGAGTATTTCTTTAAAGGACGTTTCTTTGAGATGAATGGGATACAAGATATTGGCTGGACAGATGAATATGTAAGCCAAGGAACAGTTGGCGATATTATATATGTATGTTTTCGGTTTAGGCCTTCTTTATCTTCATGACTATATGGTCTCACCAATTGTAGTAAATAAAAGAAAAAGAGAGCTTAAAGCAAAACGTAACAACAACGTGGCTCGATGATGTTATATTTCGACTTGATCAAGTCTTCGAGACCATATCCCAAGATTTTTCTTAATTGCTTGGGAAGTTGTTCATGACCAGATATCTCTGTATCATATATACTAATAATTGTGGTAGAGTCTATGTCTCCTTGAATATGAAAGATTTTTAATTCGTACAATTTAATTCAAAATATGAACTGCAATATATAATAAGCTAATATTAAACCATTTGAAACAATAGCACTTTGTTGCTCTAAAGAAAACATGGCGACTTACAATGACATAAAGTAATTGCTACAAGATTCACCAAGAGGATCGAAACAGATTGTTTACCCCTTCCTGGTACGTAGACGCCCTCCGTGGAATTGGTCTAGTCTTGTTACTAACGTCGCTTGTTAACATAGACCAGGACGGATTACTTTCATTAGCTACTACCGGCATTCCAACGGCACGATTTGGAGTTAACTCGGTTAGACTGTCATTCCCAAAAATTGATTTATTAATTAAAGTTCGATTATATGATTGGACTGAATTTTCTTTTCTTTATCATTGCGTGAGTATTTCAGGATAAATTAATAATGTACAGATTGATCTTCATTATCAATGTGGATAGTCTTTGAGTGATTACTCTCGAACATGTCATAAAAAGGAAAACTGAAAGAAAATACTAGTGTAACGAATAGTAGACGTTTGATTTTGGTGCTTAGAACGTTCATTATTTAACTTTTTGTGACAAGAAGATAATGTTTAGTATTTCAAACTAAATGAGATCAGTAATGTCAATGGGTTTTGATTGTTTTTTATCTAAGTTTCACAATTGTTTCTAATCTGTAATTCTGATAATCTGAACCTGAGCTGAGGTTCGCTCAACAAATGCCTTTGACTGGTGCTGAATATCAAATTGTCATATCCTATACTGATTGCAATAAACAAAAACCCAATAGCGTCCTACGGTAACAATATAAACGTCGTTAGTGCATGATTAGGGCAACATGTAAAGATATAACGTCTCCATGCGCATATGTTAGACAATTGGCAAATATCTAACTCCAAGTCAAATAATGGCCATCCATAGCTACGGGAAGTCCTGAAAGTAAACAACAATACAGATTTTCAACCTTTACCGCACCAAATGTGACATTGATTTTTAGTTTTAAAGTCAGACTTAAAGTTGAATTATTTACCCTCCCACTCCCCACCGGCATACACATGCACAATTTTCAACACCACGCACAGTATGTACACCCACATACGCCCACAAAGTATATTTACACTGCAAGGTCTGCTGCATTGAAAGTCTCTAGGCAAAAAACAGACCCTTAGAACCACGGAAAGCACTGTTCCGCGTGCGTAAAGTAGATAACGAAGATAAACATCAAAACTTCAATTAGTCAAATCATACAAAGCCTAAGTATTCTCTCCAGTCGTTCATTTTACAAAAAAAAAAAAGAATTTGAAACTCATTCAGTTATTACATATGCTACAGTTAAAGAAGTACTATATTGATGTGTATCCATCTGCTGACGCAAACCGTATGATACTTCAACCGGTAATTCGATTTTATTTTTGCTTCCTGGAACCAAATTTATCATAATAAGTATGCTGTAACATGGCCCGTAAGCTGTTGCATACGTCAATGTACATATTGCAACATATCGGGAGATTCCGAATTACCAGAAAAGAGCATTGATTGTCAGTCGTAATGGTTAGAACCCGACGTATCTTATATCTATGTGAATCCGTTTAACTGAATAACACTTCCTCGTCGACGTTTACTTGAAATTGTTGTAACAATCTTTCGTAGATTGTATTTGCGTCTGGATCATCGTGATCGGTCGATCGATGATTATTGGAGTTCGGTGCTTGATAACATTGATCTTCAAAACGGGAATTCTGTTTATGGGTAAGTTCACTCTATGGATTAATTAGTAAACGTTGGCCAACATTTGAGAATATGACTGCTACTAATAAGGAAATATGGCAGATGAAATTTCTTTAGCCCTTTTTGCTACCTCACGGGAAGGTAAGCGGTTTGGGAAACATAACCAGGGTCATACATCCACCATTTTCAAGATGGGATGTCGATCGATTTGATCACTCTAAGGATAAATGAGTAAACGTTGGCCAACATTTGAGATTATTAATGTTACTAGTTGGGAAACATAGCACATGAAATTTCTTTAGCCCTTTTTGCTACCTTACGGCAAGGTAAGGGGTTTTGGAAACATAAGCAGGGTAATATATTCACCATTTTCAAGATGGGATGTCGATCGATTTTGAGACCCAATTAACCATCAAAAGCGGCAACTCGCTTTATAATTATAACTTTGCACTGTTATTGGCTGGGATTGCAGGACCCTCAGAAGATGCAGCACATTTAGAAAAATACATGCCTGAAAGCAGAACTACACTTACACATAATCATAACATAAAATTGTATGAGCTGAGACAATTTATGAATTTTATGGGAAGCTAACATCTCTGATACTGAAAAGGATATTTAATCTCACAGTATAGTAAGTTCGTTCTCTTAGCATAGACAGTTGCTAAAATAAAATTTGCATTAATACCACAGAAATTTTTTCTTCGCAAACTTGCGTAAATTTTCTTAAATTAAGTTTATTGAAGCTAACTCTGTTACGGGGCTTGTTTACCTAATCCTGTAAACCCATTGGTATTGATCATTCTTGTGCCAGTGAGTAGGCTTGTGGGCCAGTAGAGGTCTATTGTCCTTTGTTGAGTCACTTCCTCTCAGACACTGCTTGGATGAGATGCTGTTTATACTCAGAGGAGAAAATAATTGTGAATTACAAGAGATGTAGAAGATTTTATCCGTATTTGAAGCCAAAAAGTATTGGTAGTTTGTATACCGACGGTTCAAGGTGCAAAGGCAAACAGTGCGTCACGGTCCCTGATACAGCACTTGCTTCCCATAACTCTATGTGATGCTATTGTGTGTGTCTTGTGTTTGGAGGGGGAGGGGTGTATGAGGTAGGCGAGAGTATCCGTTTATATGTATGATACAAATAGATGTGATCGTTCTCTTTCAAGAGAAGGTAATACTTATATTTAATGAATCTCTAAACATATATTTTTCAATGTCACAGTAGGTCTAATGGGTGTGGTAATTGTATGTGACGAATTTGGCAAGTAATAACTTTCCAACATCGCAAAGGGGAAGACGTTTTCTGATGGATATGTCCCGTGGAGGACTTGAACCCAGACATGTTGTAAGCGATCATCAAAGTTATCAAGGAGAAGTGATTATAAATCGTCCCGCTGGCAGTTCAGAAGGCAGTGCACCATCTCGAGGAAGATCAGCTGGAGCTACAGATGGAGACGGCAGTGAAAACAGAGGCACTGGTGGAGGAGGAGAACATCCCCATGACAGGTAAGTTGGATAACCAATTGGATAGCTTAATGCAATCAAAATGAAATAACACACCACTATGCATGTATGTTACAAAGAAGCATGTATGGCACTGCCTATACACAACTGATGTGTATGACGTGGTTACATGGTACCATCATTTCTTCTATGAAAAGCACTCAACCAAAGCAACGTCTAGTGCCATCAAAACGTTATTGTTTCATCTGTTTACTTTCCTTTCCACCATTGCAATAAAGTTCGGTAGAAGGTATTGTCTACTTGCATAAGTGTTTTAGTGTAGATGAGTGTACGTGTACGGAGCTTTTAAGGTGCCATTGGGATATTGAGATATGCAGATAAATATTTCAATTTCTTACGAAGAACTTATATCTTGTTAACTCACAATCTAAGTCGTTGGATATTTCATATGCTTTCTTGTTAAGCCCTATTGCTTGATAAACATAAAAAGCAATAAGGCTTCACAAGAAAGCATATATCTTAATATATCGGTGGTATAAATTATATGCTTTATTAAGCCTTGTTGAGCCGTAGTGCTTGATACATGAGATTGCAAGAGGGAAGCTGAAACTAGCCAGTGATAAACAAAAGAAATTTCACGATAAAGGTGCATACAACCAGGAGTTTACTCAAGGGGATTTGATATGGCTGCTCAACACCAAGAGGAAGAGAGGGATTTCCCCTAAACTCCAGAAATGTAAATATCGTAATGGTTAGATATTTAGATGAGACGATGATTGTGATCTCAACATATAGGAAAACATATATTTCTGGTGATAGAAATGTGACACTTGTTAGTAACAGAAAAATATTATTTGATTGGCTAAATCCTCGAATCGTCCCAGTAGTAGATAAGAGTAGTGTAGCTGTAATAACCTTCTTGTTGATCATTCTTGAGAACTGATACATCTGGAATGTTTGTTTAGCTTTCAAGATTCTCTGCATGTATTTAGAATTTCACCAAATTACCACTACGTTATAGAAATATTATTTTCCTCTTTGAATAAGTGAGTTAAATGTCATACAGAGGAAAATGGTGTAACATTAGCGGCTACGTAGGCATGTTAGGTAAGTTTGTGGTATCGTCATTGTTGTCAAACCAAATTGTATCAGGAGAGAAAGAACAGACACATACAATGATCTCTTACAGTAAAGTGGCAAACACAACCACGGTAACAAACGTCATTTTATAACAAGCACATGACCAATTATTGTTTTAAAAATTATGCAATACGTACATAGAACATATCAGACTGAAAGGAATCAAAAATTGGTAACCTTTTTATTCATAATAAAGTTGATTTGTTTTTAAATTGAAGAATGTCAATATGTTTGATTCCCAACAGAAGTGCAAGAATTACTATACTCAAGTTGGCTCAAATTTAAGATGCAGCAATTAGATAATTGAGCGAATGTTGTCAATAAGTATTTAAAAATCCTTTAGGATTTCTTTTTTAATTACTCGATATATATTTGTATGTTTGTATATAATGCTTATATCAATCTTTAGAAGTTGGACGAGGTAACTGTTTCAAACCTGGCTACACTAATAATAAACAGACTCAAGATGTAGTTATCCATTTTTATTTTATTTCCGTGAAAAAAAGTCATCGTGTATAGTGGCCTTGAAAGCTATTAAAAAATCATTAGTGGTAAATACTTCCACGGAATTTAGGTTCTGTCTTTGAAGAATCTTGGTTGTGTTTTAAAATTTCAGTGAATTCTGTACCTGTATTTCTTTTATCAACAGGCGATCGACAAATACTTCTACCGGAAATACCAATCCAATGGGTAAAAATATTTGATAAAACTTAACAATATCGAACAAAACGACTTCACACGCTTCTTGTATGAAAATAGAACACCAATAGAATTGCTTCTTAAACAACACAATATGGACGATGAAATAATACAGTTACTAATAAATGTTCTTTCTAAAGCTTGCAGAGTTAGTGATTAACAATCAGAGAGAATGACAGAAGTTTTTAACATTGTTTAATGAAAATAACCTTTCGACATTAAAATGGTGCATTGGTTTCCGAATGGAATCAATTGTGTGTCACACAGGAATTTTGGAAAGGAACTTGCTGTGGGGAGCTACTGTTTGTGTTACTTGTGTTTAATCTGTTGTCCTATGGCCTGATGAGTAGTGATTCATCTGCCATACATGATTGAAAACCACCATTGGCTGTAATGTGTAACATTTGATCGCTTTACCATTTCTTTCTGTCATCTTATGAGATTTAAGCTTCTTTGGCCTTTGAAAATTTCATTCCTCCTTCTTGAAATAAAATAAAAAATACAAAAGAAAAAGCTCGAAAGTTGCAACTGGGAGCCTCCTTATTTATTATTAAGTTCAAAAAGCTGTTATCCATGTCGAAAACAGCCGATGAAGTGTATCTATGAAGAAATTGTGAATACTGAAAGCTTACATTGAAGCTATTTAATGGCAGACCGAAAAGGGTAAGATTGAAATTTTTCCGGACAGTTTTACAAATTTAGAGATAATTAAAGGATAGCACAATTAATTCGGGGATATCTCTAGGAACTTTTTTATTCAGGGGGCTGCACACAATTTGGGACGTATGGTAACATTATACTAGTGCAGATGTAGCTTTGCTTACTATGGTAACTATGTTTGAACCTCTTTGTTTTCCTCTCAGGTGTTGAAGATATCTCTCAAATCGAGAATAAGAAGTCCACACCTCGACCTTCAAACTGGGATTGGGAGGTTTCAAAAGAGAGTCACCCGGAAAATTCAGACTTTCCTAGTCAGAACACAGAAACTCTAGAGCAAAAACCAACAGATCCTGCGACACCTGTCAGGAGTGGACCAAGGACCCCATCTCCATCACCTCGTCTTTCGACCGAACAATGGGAAAGCCCAGAAGAGGGAGAATACTGGAGTGAAGAGGAACCAGTTTCTCCTGAGGTATGGCAAACACAGGACTTGTGGGTAAAAGGCCAGCCGGCAGAGCCTACTCCTCCTCCAAAGGAACCAGCAGGGAACTAAGAGGAAAACGACGGAGCGTGGGAAATCATAGATTCTTGGGAGCCGCCAGACGCTGCTGAATGGGATGAATCTGAACGAGGGGAGGATCAGAAGAGGGACAAGGGTGATAGACGAAGGAAGGGTAAGGGCCCCAGGACTCCACCAGGAGAACCGAGAAGCCCTAGAAGCTATGAGAGAAAGAGGAAGAGAAGACATTCCAGAGAACCAGATGAAAAGAACGTTGATGACAGGAAGAGAAGACGAAGGAAGCCGGAGGTGCTCTTAGAACCCTTCAGTTCAGACAGATTTCCAGCCGGTGAGTAACATTGTAGAACCTAATTTAATGCAGACGAGGAACCACAAACTTGACAAACTTGGAAAACTGTATACACTCTGTTTGTTAATATAAATATAAATATATTTTATTGGGGATTCTGGTCGAGCTATAATTGAACGTTCTGGTGGAGCCATAATTAAACAGATTTTGGGGTTTCTGGTGGAGCTATAATTAAATAGTCTTTAGAATTCCGGTGGAGCTATACTTACAGAGTTTTTTTATTCCGGTGGAGCTATAATTAAACAGTATTTGTGACTCTGGTGGAGCCATAATTAATCAGTTTTGGGGTCTGTGGTTGAGTTATAATTGAACAGTTTTGGGGATTCTGGTGGAGCTATAATCAAACAGTGTTTGTAATTCCGGTGGAGCTATAATTAAACAGTTTTTGTGATTACG
>JXUT01147219.1:0-36379 GCA_000934455.1 Apostichopus parvimensis | reverse complement strand
CCCCCCCCCCGCCTTTCCCAAACTAAGAATTGTTTATCAATGCCAAATTTAATCCAACCACGAGAAATGAGACCCTCAAATGAAAGCCGGTGTTTCTTACGTGTCCATTATGTCCCTGGCACTTACCCTGAGCTCCATTTTGAAGATTTAAACATGGACCCCCACGTCTTGGTGGGAGTACTCTGTGAGCCATCGCTACTGGTGAGTTGCGGTGAAGGAGTCGCTACCGTATTTGCAAATCCCTGAATCCAGCTCACGCTCCATCTCGTCTCCGAGGAATCGTCGCTAGCGGCGCTCTCATCGAGACCGTAGACCCTCTTGTGACCGGCAGGTTCACCGTCGCATTCTCCTCTTCTATCCAGCGGCGGTTTGTCATCGGTCTCTTGAACTTGGACATCCTTCGATCCCGAAATATTCAGACTTGCATAGTTTTTCACTTTACCGTAGAAATTCCAGACGGAAGAGGCCAATTTCTTCGAGTCGATATAGCTCGCTCTACTCTCGTTGGAATCTGAGCTCTTTCCGCTGCTTGTCAAAATACTACGTCCAACAACCTTGCTCCCCATTCCCGAGCTTTGCTTTTCTGTTTTTTCTTGCTCGTTACTTGCAATAGCTTGCATTTCTTCTTTGAGCAATTTTGACTCATGAAAGTAATCTAACAGGAAGCGTAACCGTGACAACTGTCTCAGAAGAGTTAACAGTTCCGTAAACAACTCTGCATAAGGCTCGCTATTGCACAAATTGAAAAAGGCAAGAGGTTCGTAGTACTTTCTCATTATGTCTGTGAAAAACAAATATGGAAAGGGACAGAAATATTAGATCCCAATATTCTCCCACAAACCCATTGCATACAATATAATGTTTTGTATACTTTGCATTGTAATGGAGGTCTAAGGAATGGAAATTTTTGTGTCATAGAGAATGGGTGAGGTCATAGTTCACCAAGAAGGATGAAAAATAATAAATAAAATGATGATTCTTGGAAAAAACAAATATAAAAGCATAACTTACTTGGATGATCTCGACAATGTTCTAACCAATCACACAAGAGATCCTCACTGAAAAGAAAGAAGAACAGAAATAGGAAATTTTTGGCTTTAACATTTGTGTCCCTTTTACCTCATCACAAGAGTAATAGTTTGTCAAAACAGGAGAACACAGTAGGGGTAAAACCAATTTTGTTGATTACAGTTCATTTACCATGATTCTAATAATCCCATGCTAAGGTTGGTTCCTTGATTTCAGAGCAAGATTAATTGATGTATTGGTCAAATATTATGGGAAGTATAAACACAGTAGTCTGGGTTCATAACCTCTACATAACTATATGACATGTATGACATCACACACTATGCATATGACATCACCATATGACATGTATGACATCACTATTTGACATATGTCATCAATATATCACATACTATGCATATGACATCACCATATGACATGTATGACATCATTATATGACATCACTATATGACATGAATGTCATTACCATATCATGTATGACATTACACTATGATATGGACTGAATGAATATATTACACACTATGTAAGACATCATCATATGACATGTATGACAACACATGACATCACTATATGACATGTATGACATCACCATATGACATGTATAACATCACCATATGACATGTATGACATCACTATATGATATGTATGACATCACTATATGACATGTCACTATGGCATCCCACATGACATGACAGAAGTACTGCCAACACCATTCATAATTAACATCTATGCGAGCACAATCACGGTACGTATCTCACATAGCCATACTGATAGCGACCCTTGCACAGAGGACTGTGCATAGTATAAAGTTGTTCACCTCTGTTGTTTTCTGCAGTTTTTGAAACAAACAAGGAAACAATCCAATTTTAAAGAAACACTAGCTATGGGTCTATGGCATACTTCTCATAAAATATTTCCGGTTTTATCAATTAATTTCTGACACTTACTTCAAGAGGCCCATCACAAACGCATTGAATCTCAACGAGGATTGCTGTTGGATGCCCGCCTCTGAAATTGTGTTGAAGAGACTGTTGAGAGCTCTCGTACCAGGACCTTGACAAAGAACATGAATATGTGAAAATCAAATGCACTGAATGAATATTTCCAGGTTCAATCTTATTGGGAGGAAGCACTAGGATGGAACTTGTTGACAATATTCAATGGTACAGGTATATCCGTTTACGCTTTGAAATCCTAGCAAACAATATTGATGAATTTTGCAAATACAATTCTTTTACACAACAAACCTCTGGATTCTATGCCATGGGTTATCGTCAACAACAAAAAATTATTACAAAACTTCTGTAGTAATTAAGCACTTTTGTTTATCAGGAAGTTTTTTTTTAATTTAAATTTTGTATTTGCATTGAGGTAATTATGGACTTTTGTCCATCAAAATCTTTTCATCAAAAAGTGGAGACCATGGAAACATAAGACTTGAGTCAAAACAGAAGGGTAATTTATCAGGACATGCATATATGGTATTGTAATGGAACCGTCACTAAATCAAATATAAGTGACTTTTGCATTTCACACTACAAGGATTCGTAGATGATATGTGGCAAACTAGAAACAGAATAAAACAAAACTGTTAGCAAACTACTTATCCATTAAAGAGCTTGTGTAAGCAGGATCTTCTTCAGAGACTGAATGCCTCTGAAGTATATCCTTTTAGGCTCCAAACGTCAGTCCAACTTACTATTACACAAACTCGAAACAGCACAGATTCAGCACAGTAAACTGAAATTCTTGTCTGATGAATGACTTAGAAGGCACCCTCTGCCCTTCACCCTCCCTAACTGCCATTAACAGTTGCAACTCTTCTCGTATAACTTATTCAAGGTCCATACATATTCAGTGTATTCTTTGAAAGAAGCCTTACCTAATTCAGTAGTTGCCTGAATGACGATCCACGATGTATTTTTCACCCTTCCCATCAGCCAGCTGCTTGAATACGGTTTCATTCCATCTTTAACTAAGCCTTCGATTGCGGGACAAAAGCACTTTGCGACAAGCTGACAGATGATTTTGTCAAAGAATGCAGTTTCCATGGTCGCCTGCGGATAAAGCAAATGAAGTGGAAAGATGTTGTTACTCTTTGTTGCATAATTAGTTATAATCCTCGGCACAGGAAAATTAGAAAACAAATTGAAACCAAAGAGATAGCAAACACATTCATGAAATAAATTCAGTTCTTGGCTTTCGGCGGATTCCAAATTTGACGAGTTGAAACGATAAAAACTATCATTTTCAACTGTTTTTAAGGTAACGCAAACTGAAATGGCTGTTCTTTGAACAACCAGAAGTTTCTTTTGCCTTCCAAAGCTGCAAACTATTACAGCTGCAAATTACGGAAGGATGGTTACCGCTGGACAATATGCACAAAGTTCTTGACAGATCTAAAGAGTGCACAACTAGAAACTTTGGGTAGTAGAATGAAAAGGAGGCAGGTTGACTGGAAGTGACCAATAACAAATTGGAGGTCAGTGTGAAAGGTTACCAGGTCACTCTAAACACAGAGTGAGTGTGCAGTTGTTATATGGGGACAGGTAAGTGAGCAAGCAAAGCAAATCTTTTGTTTGTCTCAAAAGCAAAGTTCTGAAGGAGTAGAACTGAACATTTCAACTTTTAATACCAACTTTAGTCCTAAGTCTTGCTTAGCTCACAGAAATAGGTTGAGTCAAACCACCGGACAAACTTGGAATTGTCTAACATGCAATTTGCTCTACTTGACATCTTTTCAAATCTATCCTTGAACTAAACCTTCTCCATAATTTCTCCCTAACCTGTCTTCTCACTATTATTGCACTACCATCTTCAGTCCACCATGTTTTTATACTTGACTTTTTTTTTCATAATCCTGAATCCTACCCTCTCCTTTTTATGACTAAGTACTTGTTCTCCCATTTCCTTCCCCCCCCCCCCCCCAATTTTTATTCCAGCTATAAAACTTCGAATACAATCCCTTCTTCCATTTTGCATTTTTACTACAACACACATCATAGTCATCATGATTCAGTCAACTAAAATTACTCATCTATTTTTTACGTATTTGAAGAGAACACTAATTATTTCAAATGATACATCATACTGAAAAAAGTCCAGCAATCCACATGACATAATTCAACCGGGAAATGAAACTTTAAACCAGAACAAACTGTAAGTAGACAGACACTCTAATAAACAGGATACTAAATTATTTGACAGATTAAAAATAGGCTGATCTAATCACTTAACGACGTGAGGATAGAAAAACCGCATGAGAGAGAGAGAGTACACTCAGTACAGGGTCAAAAACATATTGCATAATTAAACACAAAAACAGAGTCCTGCCGATTGGATAAAATAGTCTGTTCTGGTGAAGACACTAAGATTAACACCAACATGAAGCCAAATTGGTCTGAGGCCATGAAATTTGTAGAATTTGTTGTAAAAAAATCTGCGTAGGTCGTAACGGTTTGGTGGATCTAAATGCATGTTCAACTTGAGGATACGAAATTGAACCAAACTGTTAATAAAGCTGACGGTAATATTGCAACTGAATTGATTAATTCACTATGGGTTAACATTAGGTCATACATCCTGTTCGCTTTCACAATTGGTCATCAAGGGGTCGGGAATACTTCTAGGGACCCTGCTGAGTGAATCCTGTTTGTTTCATGGGAAATGATTAATAACACACATATGCCACTGTGCACTGCAGGATGTTAATCATTATAGTGACAAATAATACACAAAGCTGTGCAGGTGGTCAATTGATATCTGTGCACATGATACAATGAGGTGATGATTTTAAACTAACTCCCCCCCCACCACCCACCCCTTTCTTCTGTAGGGCTAATCTCATAAAGCAAAACTAAATTATGAAGTGAAATGTGATAATTGTTTTGGACACAAAATTCAATCTGTTTTGTAAATTAGCTCTATACTACTGTCACAGTAAACAGTGGAATATCAGTATGTACTGTAGGGTAATCATTTCAGGAAGTGGGGAAATATGTCATGAATTACCAAACTTGGAAGGTTGGCATGAAAGTGGGTACAATGTGACTAAACATTTACTCTTCCAAGTGAAGATAAGGGGTACTGCACATATGTGTAGTGTCCTCATCAAGCGTACGCTGCTTAATTTACCTTAGCCTTGCCTTCAAAGAGTTGTTGAACTTGTTGAATGGCTGACTTGATAGCTAGGACCAGATCTGTAGAACAAAGAAAGAAGAATGAGAACAATACTTTGGCAAGTATTTATCAGTTATTGCTAATTAATGGGAAGGTATATAGACAAAGTTTTAGTCAAAACAATGCTTGAAAGGTTTCCTGAATGAAGTTGCTATTTAAATCATTGTAACAATTATTAGACAAACATTACATACTGTACACTCACAACCCATACATATATAGCTACATACATACACTCAATTACATAAACCCAAGGCCATATATATATACACACATATTATAAACATAATCCCAGATCTATATACTACTGAAATTTGTCAGATGCGGGCACAGAAAAAGTTAATATCTCACAATCATATATCATCCCTAACTATTACTACATTATTAATAATAACTGGAATATTCCACAGTCAGAGCTAACTAATGAAATGTCACTGTAACAATATATGCCACTGTACAAGACTACAGTATAGCTACATGTATATGAGCAGCACACATGGCTGGCATTTACATAAGGCAACGCTTGACTGGCATTTCAAGGATATCACATGGCTGGTACAGTACAGTACTTATTCAGATTATTGTGTGGAAGCTATTTGACTGAAACTAATTTATATATTCTATTCATAGACTGTCATATGTGAAATTTAATAACAATAACCAACAAAATCTTGAACGCTTTTTTGGAGATATGAATGAAGATTTGTCTACTGAGCCAAACTGCATGAGTATTTCAGGTCATTTAGTACACAACTTCACCGATGACCAAATGATGTTCTTTCACATGTGTATAGTGTGCAACATATATCAATCCTCTGATATGTTTACAGTATTTTCAATCAGCATAAATCACTTGAAAACAACTTCAGACCAGAACGTAACAACGTCAGAGGAGGAATATCACACATAAAAGATATTCTGTTATTATGTTAATTCTCTCACATATAAAAACCTCTTCTTCTTTGCTTATAGTTTTGCACAGGTCCCAAATCGATACTAGACTAGTGTGTGTTTGTGGGTGTTGTTATTTCGTAATTTTCTTTCACTCACCTCTCTTTTGGGTGAGGAGGTCGAAATCTTGCTGCCTCTCGTTGCTCTTGGGTGAGACCTTCATCTCCTGAGGGGGCAGCGCATCCAGTATATCCTCCTGCCAAACACCTCCATCCCCATCCTCTTTAACCTTAGAACAGACCAGAGGATGGCCCAAAGTAGAGCTTGTATTGATGAAGACAGTCTGTGGTCTGGTATCGCGATACAGAGATGGCGCACTCTGTGACTGGCTTGGCTTGTGTAGTTGCTCCAAAACTAGCAATGAGAAGACAAGAAAATTTGTTGTTAGTTAAAAAGGTTTAGCAATAATCCTTGTCACTGTGGGGTGGTGTCCAATATCATGCATAGGTTTTCCAATCTAGTTTGGTCGACTACTAAAATTTGTATAATTTTTCATAATTGCTTTCCAAATTGTTCAAGAAAGCTTTCAAATATTTTCCAGATTTTCAGAAGAATTAAGTAAAGAAGTATTTCCATATTTTGATGACCATCATATAAAGACAAAGGTCTATGAGAGCAAACTACGCTCTGATGTCAATAATAAAAGAAAGAATAGTAAAAGCTCACAGAACATAGGTGACCAGTTTTGACATTTCTAGCATATTTAGGGGTTATACATACTGTACTACTAATTGTAGGATATGAATGAACCTTTTGTTCAAAAGATGATCATTGGTCTCTTCATTATTAAAAGTCAACAAATTCTACACTTTCAAAAAAAAAAAGAAAAACACTCCACAGAAAGATACAAGGAGGGAGCCATACCAATAACATACATACTGCAACCCAGCACATGTCACCTTTAACATATAAATGAAAAGATAATGACTACTAAATTATAACATATGATATTATAAATGCCCAGAAATGTTTAAAAACTCCCAACACAGTATAAGCACTTCTGGTTTCTTGGATAATAACTGTATTTGATGTGGTATGCATAGTTTTGTAAAACATCTTGTCAATTGTTATACTGACTAAGCATAGAAACATTTCTCAAAATTTGGGAACAAATATCAAACTGCTTTCTTTTTCATTTTACTTCAGTTTTTTTCTTTAAAGTCAACTTATTTGTGACAACATTACACAAGTATATAAACTGAGCACTACAGATCAACAGATGGAACTTGAAATGAGTTTCAAATTGAACATTTGAAATGAGAAACACTCAGATCAAATTTAATACATACTATACACAAGTAGCCACTCAAGCTGATATTAAACTTTCCATGCAGTTTGTATGTCATGCCTTCAAAACTGTGAATTGACAAATGTGATCATTATGTGACATCAAAACATATATAGCGTTTGAAATTAAAAAACACTGAACCAACCAACATATTTGTGCATAAAAATAAATTATGTAAAGTAAACATACGTGACTCCAGTTAGGATACGTCTACCCGATAAAGTGAAGATTCTCAGCATGTGCAGTATATACAGTACACAATGTCCAATGACATTCGAGACATAATTTGCATGCCACTTAAGTGCTGGTACTTCAAAGACACATGCATTTTTCATAAACAGAGCTGTTATGTATAAACTATCACAGTGAACAGAGGCGTAATTCAGCAAGCAGACACTTAGGACAGATTGCACCAATCTGTTTTGAATTACCTTTTTAGTGTTCTGTTTTTTACTGTTTACTATTTTACTGTTTACTTTTTACTGTTTTGAATCAGTTTTGAATAATTACTCTGCATGGAATGATGAGATTGCCAGAAAGGGGCATCACAGACATGTCTACAACTAAGATTTCAAGTTGTGAAGTTGTGCTACTGTATCTACATGCTTATAAATCTCCTGTACTAGCCACAACAAGTATTACCATGTAATAATTTACTGAAAGTTTTAAAATATTTTCCCTGAAAATGTTAACCATCAGAGCCATTTCTCAGATGGAAGGATGCAAGTTAGATCATTATAAAACATTTGTGATAAAACATGTTTTGTGAGTCAGTTCAAAATAATTAATCGGGCACATTTTCAAAAACAATTGTATTGGCCGTAACTGCTTAATATTTGAACCCCCCTCCCCCACAAAAAACAACTCTGTACAGTAGGCTTCAAATGGAATATTAGTATATAGCTGGATATAACTAATGACAGGAGGGTGTTGTTAAACATGTCCTTGGAACGGCTGGCGCTGCTACGGAAAACATTATTTCAGAGAGAGAGAGAGCCAGACTTACAGTATGTAATAGCATCGGTAATGGTGCTTGGCATACAGTATTAGTGTTTGCATATAACACATAGTCCAGCATACAGCCTATAATGTACAGTAAAAAGTGCATGTGTCCAATTAATGTTTTGGATAAACAAAGGCGGCATTATCGGCTGAATTTTTCCTTTCTTTCAAACTCTTTTCTGAATGTGCCAAAATTCTGGCAAGTACAGTAAGTATGTCATCATACTTTTGTGATTATTTACAACGCCATAAAATGAAAAAAAAAGAACGTTTAGACCGTCGAGATGAGCTGCATAATGGGGGGCTTTCAACTTATTCAAACAATTAAGTCAGATCAAGACAGATTTTAAACTAATCACATTTTTGGTTTTATCCTACCCTTACAGAGAGAGGATTTTTGGAACAAATAATCCCTTATTACTGCACACAGCTAATGAGCCAATGAACTTATTCTTCACACAGTATATATACTAGGTTAACCCTTACACTTCTATCCGAAGTTGTTTTGGTAAACTCCGCACAGGTTTGAATCCTCCACATATCACAGAGAGCAGAATGCAAAGATATCCATTTCCTTCAAGAAAACTGGAATCATTAATTACGGTAGCATCAGTCTGACAGGTTATGGCCACTCTTTGATGTGGTAACTATGGCAGCAGCCAATCAGAAAACCAGTTAACAAAGTCTGCTTGGAAATTTTGAATATTCACAGCTGCAGTACTGTAGGTCAATTCTAAATTTAGGTATTTGGGAATTAAAGGACTAATTTGCTGTTGAATATACTGTACATATGTAGGTAACAGTAGTCTCCTATTGATAATTTCCTATGTACATCTAAGCCATGATTAGGCCATTAATATTGAAAAGTATTAGCTATAACGATGTTCATTTCTGTCTCTAGGGTATTGTCAAATGGGTATAAGGTGACATTATTTGGACATTCTTCGCTTCATTAAAGATCATAAAAAATATTTACCTTTCAATAATTTCAAACTCAATAAACTGCTTTAAGGTCTCTTTTTTTTTTAAATATCTATAATTAGATAAAACAAGCTACAACCCTACCCTACTTAATATAGCAATTTTACAAATTGCCAATTTTCTTTCTTTTCTTCCAATATGGGGGAGATGACCTTCAAATATTCTGACAAGTAGTATTTATATGGTAGTTATTGAGTGTGCTATGTGCTACTCATGCAATTACAAGGAGAGACATGGCCCGAACGATTTAACCAGACATACTGTAACCAATGGTGACACTGTCGTATACATCAAGGTTTGCAACATTTAACAAATGGACACCGACATCGAACAAGGAATCTCTTTGCATGCTACGAAAAGTCCTTTTTCATGCACACGGACAGCAAGCACAATCAAGCAATACCTTTGCGACATCTGTATTCCGCATCCACTTGATGTATGGGCTTCAACGGTTTGTGCTTGATGTATCTCACAGGCGTCTCCTTGGAGACAAAGTTCAGTCGGTAGAGGTTGTCTGGTTGTTTCCTCAAGCCATCTGCCACCGATTTCGTTGGCGAGGTCGACAATTCAAGATCTAACCTCATTGCCTGAACTGGAGAGCTATCTTCACGTTCGACGGGAAGAACTTCGCATGGATAATTTGGGATATCTCTCCTCTGGCGTTGCACGCCTTGAGAGAAGCAAGACGACAGCATCGAGCCTGTGAAATCCAGTTGGTTGATGGTGTCCTCTATCGGCTCCGGGTCAAAGAGCGGCTGCTGATGAGACGGTACATCCTCGCACAGAGAATCTTCGTAGATCTCGTCGGTGACCTGAGTGAAAGTCTGCGATTGGTACAACTGTTCCGACGAGAGGCTGTACAGCGATTCTCGGAATACGCTGTCGTCCATCTCCAACGATTCCAACGAGCTGAGACTATCGTGGTCGGAGAAGTCGTCCACCGACTGAAGAGGCAGGGCGTACACCGATCGGTTCGGGAGGGCTCCCTCCGTTGCGGTATACAGAGGTAACTTGTTGGCGGGATTCTGGAAGGTCGATCGTGAGCAGGAACAATTTGGAAACTGAAACGGGGAAGTCATGATACCCTTGTCCTCCAGATGCCTGGACCTGCTGAGCCATGCAGTTACCTCAGACGTTGTGGAAAAGTTAGCGTTGATGTCTGCAGTACTGTCAGGGAAGAACGGGAGCTTCGTCTTCCTAACCGGCGAATCCAACTCGCAGAAAGACTGGCGACTGGTAAATATGTCTTCCCAGTCGATGAGCGGAGCCTGCTTTGTAGACTTCTCATTCACGCTGACAGACCTATCGAGAGGAGGCGTAACAGTCTGCGACCAATTGATCAGGTCGCCTCTCTCCTCTTCCGGACTTTCAATGATCTCTTCAATTGCACAATTAAGCTTGCATAAAGTAGGAGGATCCGTCGAAATTGCTGATTGCACTGTGATAGCGAAAAGGGTTTCCAAGAGTGAACATGAAATAACAGGGAGAAAAAGAATGTGTGTATATATTCATGAAAATAACAAGGGTTATAGTCTACTACTACCTGCAACAGAATGGTACCCCACTAGCTTGGAGAAGCAAGTATGTTGTGCTTTCATTAAAATTCTCTTTGAATATTTACATCATCATTTTGAAGTAAACTTCACAACGAAGTATTCAACCGACTAATTTCATCTCCACGGTTTCAAAATTCTTTACATTGAAAAGTCAGTTTGTGTGCATATGAAGGAGTAAAGCATTTTTTTCCTGCCAATCAGCGATTTTTTGCCAGAATGGTTTTCAAATTTGTCAGATTTTAGTCTCTGAACTTAAGAAAATGACCACACAAATCTCCACGGTTTCAAATTTCTTTACATTGAAAAGTCAGTTTGTGTGCATATGAAGGAGTAAAGCCTTTTTTTTCCTGCCAATCAGCGATTTTTTGCCAGAATGGTTTTCAAATTTGTCAGATTTTAGTCTCTGAACTTAAGAAAATGACCACACAAAGGTTTTGTGAGTGAAAGATAAATTAAAAGTCAAGGTAGACAGCCTTTAAACCAAAATGTAATAGCATTGCAGGACAACAACATACAGTAAATCATTTCCAAGGCCAAAAAATAGAAATAAAGAAAACCATAATTAACATTTCAAACTCACCCTGATTGCTCAACCCATTTTTGCTTGGGTTGTCGAAGCCTCCTGGTGCGCTGAGGGTCCGTAGCAGGCCGAGTCCTGATTCCCCTCCGTTGGCGTTGGGCTTCGCAGACGGCCTTTGAATGTGCCTCAGTTGCAATGGCAAGAAGTGAGGGCGCTTCACTTTGGGAGAATCAGGGCTCTGATCGATAGGAGAATTTATCCCTGATTCTGGACTGCTCTTTGTGGAGTGGCACTGCTTGGACAATACCTCCGTCCAATGAGTTATGGTTTTACTATTCAGTGCGAAAGAGGTCAACTCCGTGGTGGATTCCGGTGACCTGTTCCTAGAGTCTGCCAATTTGGCGAATGTAGTCACCTTATTGTTGGCGCCGCTGCTCTGCCTGTTCTCTGATAAGTTCTTCTCTCCATTCCTCTTCATCAGAGTGGAATCGGAGGACATATTGGATGAGAATGGAGATGACAGAGTAGAACTGGTTTGGTCGCTCTGTTCTACGATATTCTCACAATTCTTACTCTCTTCCATTCTAGCCGCTATTTCAAAGTTTCTGTACAGCATGTCATAGTTCTCGGGGCAAGGGAAGAAATCCGAAGACACGGACGAGTTGGAAAACGAGGAGATCGTCCGCAGGCTCTCGTTGGAAGAGGTGGTCAGGATGCTGTCGAAAGAGTTGCTGGCACTGACCGTCGACACGGAGGTGACCTGCTTGAAAGGAATAGCCGAGGGAGATGTGGTGGGCTGGTAAGCAAAACTAGTACTATTATACTTAGAACAGGTCACAAACTCATGCAGGCTGTCCTCGTCCCCGGTGCAATCACTGTCGATGATGAGAGGCAGCTCCTCCTCGTAGTAGCGGCTGTCTTCTTCGTCTTCTAGGTCGCTCTCGTAATCGCTGAGATTGACCCTGGATTCCTTATCGTATAGTAACCTCTCCTGGACGCTTATACTCGGGAGGGTCTCCCTCACAGTGGAAGCAAATGGACAGTGCAAAGTGGTCACGTTCGTCGACGGTGGGGAGACGGGTCGAGCGATTAAATTATCGTTCAAGCTATCTAGACTGAAAGAAAAGTCCTCACATAACCTTCTCAGGTTAGGCAAGGTTGCTGGAGTTTGCTCGGGAAGGTTGCAGTTACTCTCCAGCGAGGAATAATCATCACTGGCGCCCTCTGTCCAGGGTGTGGTATCCGTGTAGTCCCACTCGGCTTCTAAATCCAACTGAAGTTTCCTTTTGCCGCGATGGCTGTGTGGCATGGTCGAGAGTGGAAAGTGCTTACGACTCCGCCGTAGATGGTTACTGTGTTTGGAGTTTCTCCGAACGGAATGACTCGGATCCCTGTCCATAAGGGGTGTGCCGCTGCTCACATCCGGTACTGCCATGCAGACAGAGGAGGGGGGTCGGCTTTATCCACACAGAAGACATCTCTGAAATAAGGAACGGATAGAAATTGCTCATTTGAAGTTTGATATGCCTGATATTTCTCTTTCTTATGATAATTTTCTATAGAGAAAGAGAGGAACATGTGGAACACTAAAATCCCAACATCCGTTTCTTGTGCACTTTTCATGTTCTTTGTAAGGTACATTAACATAACCAGATACAACCAGAAGAGGATGATAAGCTAGATTACATTGTAAAACCGTACTACAAAAAAGTAAACAAATTTTTATTTAATTCATTTTAAATACAAGTTGCCATTCATTGGTTTTTCACTGAATGAGGAACTGAAACAGAAAAGAAAAGGTGTCTTTATTTAAATGTACAACAGCTTTTGCATTGATAATTTAATGTATATTGTACACGTGTACAGATAATGGGTGTACCAGGGAACAGGTGTAAGGTGGTTCGAGAAGGAGTGGAAAAAAGGGGAGGGGGTATTGGAGCTGCAGAAGGGAGTTTATATTTCCCTATGGCAAGGATGGGTGCCCTGTCCTATATCCCTTTGTATGCTATGGTATCCACTGCATGCATGCCACAATAGAGAACATGATATCCTGTTGAGTTAATTTTTCACGCCCAACTTATTATAGAGTGCTACATATTCAGTGGTGATATTACTAAAATATTACAGTACTACTAGTAATACTAATATATTGTCCTTGTAATGTCACCACAGGAGTGCCCTAACATTACAGTGTACGCATAATGTACAGTTGCCATACCAGTAGCATAAATTATGCACTAACCAGGAATCAGTATGCGCGACAATTCCAGCAAAGTTAGGAAACAAGGAAAGATCTCAAGACCAGGAATTGAACCTATCACGAATGAATAAATTATTGACTGATTATAGAACTTTGATAAAAAGGAAGCAAAGTAAGGAAAGAAAACCCAGAACAATTTACAATAGGTTTTTACCAAATTTTACAAAAGAATTACTTATCTTCAATGGAGGGTTAGCAATGAGTTGTGTCATACAGCCCATGGATGGGAGAAATATTTTGATGGGTTACTAACTTAAATACCTGATGTTTGACTTAAAATTTATAATTTAATCAACCATGTTTTCAAAGTAGATCAGAGGTAATCTTAGGGCCATCCTGGTGATATTTCTTTCAATTAATATGTCGTTTGTTGCAATTTTAGCATATGTATTGTACCGAAGTGAACTTAAAGTTTAAACAAGCAGGTGTGATATCTTAGATGCAGACAGTTAAAGAAGAAAGGAAAAAAATGTGTCTTGGCTTCCTTTCACCACATTGTTTTAACATTGAATTAGGTATCGTTACAACTTTCACTGCAGGGGTAGTATTAAAGCTTATACAATACTAATGAACATGAGTATATTGACAATTCTGATGAATCCACTTTTACATAGAAACTTAAATTTGAATTTTGAAAAAGAAGAAGAAAAAATGAAAGAAAAAAACATTTTTAGTATTTGTATATCTTTGACATAATACTGATTAGCTTCAGGTTCACTTTTGGCAAGGAGGAAAAACGAAATAAATAAAAAAAAATGTGTAGAAAATGGGATTTATGTATGGAACTTTTTATGGAGATCCTTAGAATATAAATATATTTTAATACTGATTTTTAAAGCTGAAATTTTTGAAACTTGATTGCTGGTGGGGTGTTTCAAGTTGAGAATATAAGACTTTGACATTAAAGCAGAAAAAGAAGAAGCAAGAAAAACTGTCAATTTTAGTGCAAAGTAATATTTCTTTCAGTTTTATCATGTTTTGAGTATTTATTTTATCCTTGTAAGTTGTAACAATCCCAAAATGCTTTACTGTCAGTGGTTCTGATATAGATGTAGGACTGTTACATCTGAGCATATTTCAAAGTGTTTATTTCAGAAAGGAAATCATTTTTGGTACATTTTCTGTGTGCAGAAACAAATGTCAGCAGTTCACTGTAGACATACTGTATCCAACCAAGTAAGAAAACAACCCCAAAAATAGTCTTTTCTTATGGATGTGCATCATAATAATTGTAAACAAGCTTTTTTTTAAAAAAAGAAAAGAAGAGAAAGTCAGGCAAGTAAAGATGCTTTCAGGCTACAAAAGATATATAAACTACTTTAGACCATACGTATTGTTAAACTAATATTCAAATAAAACTAGATATTGGCTTTACGTTTTGACACAAAAGAATACAAGATAGCTTATATAACTTACATCACACGAGACATACAATAGTACTGATACCTGCCACGAAGGTAATGCCATTACTGTGACCAAATCGCTGTACAAGATATTGGTCATAAGATCCACACCAGAAACACTCAGTTTCCTTACACAATTTTTGACACAGTTCTTCCTTACAACGACCACTCGATGTTCCAAAGAAGAAAAAGATCAATCTTCTACTCCATGTCTGTGATTTAGATTTTTCCTATTCTTCAAAAGATGGATGGAATCTCTTTCCCTTTTCGAAACGTCCACCCGGAGTTAAATTAAACAAATCTCAGTTACGGTAAAGTGTGTTGCAATAGTAACTGTACAGTGCATGACAAACATAACTAAAATTCCTCCCCAGCTGACAACCAAGATGTCTGCCGTTGAGTTTTTCCGAAGGCAGCCGTTGACGTCGGGAAGTAGCTGTGGGAGCATACATAATTAGATTGTCCATCCCAATGAGAGTCCTACGCGCATGATCAGGAAGTCTGCTGTTGATCAGCGCTTCCTTCGCTGAATAAATGCACGGTAAGTCATAAGGCTCATAGGTGGGGTAGAACGAGATTTATGAGTCAAAAGCTGACGAGGGGGTAGAAGATATATTCACAGACAAGATTTAATGAAATATGTAAGAAACAATAACAAGCAGATAAAGATCTTAAGTTTTGCTATGAATGTCAGTTTCACATAGGATCTATGAGGACTTGTTGAGGAAATGTTAGACATAAATATGATACAGGAAATCATCACCTTTGGATGAGTAATAACAATCTGTACATGCACAGTGTTGTTGTAACATATATATATAGT
Organism: Apostichopus parvimensis; assembly: GCA_000934455.1. NCBI lineage: Eukaryota > Metazoa > Echinodermata > Holothuroidea > Aspidochirotida > Stichopodidae > Apostichopus > Apostichopus parvimensis. Next base: position 20,387 of record JXUT01147219.1, on the reverse strand, counting down.
ATGAATTTATATTTGATTGGTGTACCAAAATCCAATATTTTAGGTTATAATACTGTAGGGGTTCACAGGACATTTATAGTATATAATAGATTTAGAATGGAGAGGAAGGGAGGTAAGGACCTAAAAGGGTCAATGGGGGGGCCGGGGGGGGTGTGATGGTAAAATCTTTATGGTTATAAATGTGGTATTCATAATAAAGTAGGGGAAAGACAGGTGGAAATAAAGGGGAAAAAAAGTGAACTGCTTTATTTCATACTCACCAAAACTTGCTGGTTTGGGTATTTATGAACAACGGTACTTACAGTACCTGACCCTATTCTACATACTGTACGCACTCAGATCTACACCTAGCCCGAAAAAAGTAGATTTGAGAGGGAGAGGAAGTGAATATTGACCCCTGAAGTAGATTGATTGAGGGGGGGGGGGGTAGGGGCTAGTTGGGGAAGTGCACAATGCTTAAATGTTACCAATTGTTGAAAGATATTAGTGCATATATGTAGAATGGAGACAGGTAAAAGAGGAGTGAAGTAAATTACATGCATTTTATATATTTATGTAAAATGTGTTTGAACATTTTCACTCCTAATTCTGAAAGCGTCAATAAATTCCTCCTGTTGTCGTTCACACATACTGTTGTGTATTGTTCACTAGATGTGACAAATAATATTCAATATTCAAGGTTAGGCAAAGAAACATATTTCATCCATCTAACTTGGCCATAATCAATGAATCATTCTAGCTTCAGCTACCTCTTTTCGAGTAATATTTTCTCTTCTTTTCTCAAACAAGAATCTGAAGAACATTTCTCAAAACATCATTGTTTAAATATGTCACCACAATTCATAACGAACGATTGTTTCAAGCGGCAGTCAAAGATGCACATCATATCACAATAATTTCCTTCATTTAATGGAAACTGGAACCCGAAATGGAGATTTATCAGAAAGGTTTGTTTTTCTTCATAATGACTTAATATATTTCCTTAACAATTGCACAATCATGTAGCATTCCCATATCTTGATATGAAATTTGTAGCCAGTTTACGGTATAGGACTGAGACAGCTCAGTGAATGTGTGTGAGTCATCTGGAATGTAAATGAATGCCAAGGTTCAAAATAAACCTTTGTCATGGATGACAGATCCTGTAACTTAATGCAGAAATGAAGTTACATCCTCCTTGGAACAAGGATCCAGTGAAACTGCTGAGATGATGCATTATACATGCTGACAGATATAGTTACTGTAGATTAGAGAATAATTTTCTGTTCATGTTTTGTGTAGCCCTCTGTCCCCCCCCCCTCCCCCTGCCTTGTGCATGCTATAGCCTGTAGGTACAATAGGGTCACTGAAGAGGGAGCAAAAGATTGGGATGGGGCTCAAAGTTTCTTTTTATTATTGCTTTATTAAATTCATGAGTGTATTTTGTATTTAAATCAGCGTCTACCATGTCTCCATCTTAAACCTTTTCACATTTACCTTGTTTGAAACTGTTCACATCAGAACAAGATCGTAATCTTGCCAGAGCTATTGTAGCAACAGAAGCTAGGATTTTGGCTAGATGTCACTAATATGTACACATCAACCAACCAGCATGATGTATGCCTTCCTAACCTATCAGATTAATAACAAGCTGTTTCGAAATAATTCAACTTGCATGCAGGCACAAAGTTAAATGATGAAGGCAGTAGGATTAGCAAGGACCTCTCCTACTTCACTGTATATATATACCATATAACTTAGTGCATAGTTTACAAAGTCAATTTTATATTCATTGAAAAGTGAATTCATTGAAAAGTGATATGCATTTCAATCTGTGAATAAGAAAAGCTAACTATGAAATCATGGGAAATTCATGCATCTGACACAAACTGCATTGATCAATTGTAAACATTAAGTACTCTACTCCTCACTGTTATTATACTAGGTATAGGCCTACTGCACAGCAAGGTGTACGTTTTTAATCATGTACACACTTTATCACTTGGCCTAAACCTTGTTTACAACAAGTACCACACATTTATGTGTAGTTGGAAAGATGAAACGGTGTACTGTTCTAAAACAAACCATGTAAACTACTAAACTACAGGTCTACTGTAGCCAACATGCATGGCTACATACCATGTATTAAATTTGCGTATGTACACAGCAAAAAACAATCATCCCCTTAACATGTATTTTCGTTTGAACCATGAGGTGTTTTTTTGTTTCGTGAACGGATACTTCCGTTCTGATGGTTTAGAACTTTGTCATTTTGTATACATGTATGTGTTTTACTTTCCTTTGTCTGTTTTAACATTTTCATGTACACTAATATTTACTATGCACCCTGTATACAGTTTCCTATTCGGGAATAAAACAAAGTTGACATCACATAATTAAAAAAAAAAATTAAAAAAACATTTACTGAAGAGCTTCTTTGTTATAACAGTCATCACCAATGGGTATTGTAGTTAAACTGGTACGAAACAACATCCATGTACCATTGGTATTATAATGTGAATCAAACTGAAGCATAATATTAAATGGTACCAAAATACTTTGAAAGACAAACTTGCTTTGTAAGTGTCAAAATGACAAATTCACATGATTCACTATTTTGAATATAATGGCAAATAATGAAATGTTTCAAAACCAGTAAGTTTATGAAATGCTTTTTTCCACTTACCAAGCAGTTCTGTATTAATTCTCTAAAAGAAAGTTGTTTTCATGACTAGCCAGAATTATTAGCTCTAAATAGCAACATTGTGTAATTTGTGTATCCTATCTGATCAGTTTCAAAGAGACTTTTAACAGCCAGAGAGGTTATTTATTTTGACATAATTGCTGCGTACTGATTTTATGTGCAGTACGCACTCAGTTCTACCACTAAAATAATTTTACTATTGAGGCTCAAAGCTACGCCTACAGCAGACAGTATTGTGAGTGTCATACAGTGTATGATTCAATACTGTACATGTACTGCTTAAATGTATAACATATTTTACTGCAGTATTGTACCTGTGAATTGTATAGCCTAAACTCTACTGTACAGTATAAAGTACTATACTGTACAGTATGTACAGTGATTAACTGATCCGGTATCACATCGCAAAATGCCTTGCAAAATGGGCAAATTGCATATATAGTGCAAAGACGCTTAGCACCTTTCATACAGAGGAACTATACTGTAGTATTTTATAAGAGGCAATGTTCATACAAACTTCAAAAATTGCTATGCAAAACTTTGTACACTAAATTATTCTCCATGCAGTACAAAGTACTGTAACAGATATCATTGTGTACATACAGAACATAAATTAATAAACCTCAAATTACTATCTAGAGATATGAACACAAACGTACAATATATACTTCTGTATGTTCCTAAGAAATTGTATACATACATTACATTGCACACAAACTTGTGACAGCAAACATCGAAACAATAGAAATCCATCAGACATATGAAATTGTATCTACTGTAGACTGGAGGTGTTAGGGGGATTTCCATGTACAGTTCGATACTGTACACATGTAGGCACTGTAGTACAGCACATGTCACATCCAAAAAGTGAATATTTACAGCACATACTTGGGAAATACCTATCCAGCTGTGCAACACAAAATGCTTCTGTATGCAAAATTGGGGAGGGGGAGGGGCAAGGGGCAAGGGAAGTTCAAAGATGCTTAGTAGTTTTAAACACAGAATCCAAATTATTTTAAGAGACAAACATTTGAGGCTTAAAAATTGCTACCCAATCTTAGACAGATAAATCATGTATATTCTAGTATGTGTAGATGTGATAAAAAGTTGCATATAAACTGGACACGGTATGAGGTCAAGCAAATCATTCACTGCAAAGGATGAACTTAAAAGCTTGACAAAATTAATGTTATAGACCTTTGAACATTAGAGCCTTCGATACTGCTACACAAAATTTGAGCATTCAATTCTTCACTGTAATACTGTAGGTCAAGTTCCTCATATTACAATATAAACCTTAATAGGAAAACATTTGGATTTACCAAGACATAAATCATTGCCTGGCTGCTACCACTGTCAGAAGACTGCATTGCAATGATTTATTATTCATTTTTAATAATGACATGCATTTGAAAGGAGGTCTACTATATAACTTGTTCATTTTGTTAACAGTACTACTAGGCAAGCTACTTTAGGTATAATGAAGCCTTTGTCCATTGTGGTCCAGCATGGTATTTAGAACAACGATACTTACTTGACCAACTTAAAAAACAAAATTGAAATAACTTGAAACCGACACCATTGCAAACATATAGCAGGTGAGAAGCATTCACAAGAGGAAATATTTTAAGGATAAACATGGAAACTTATAATGTAGATTGGCGACAGATGAGAGAAGAGCAAAGTAGACCTAAATTTTAAAATTAAAAGCAATACTGTACTTGATGTAATTAGTATGTTAGGCAGGTATCAAAACTTTACATAGGCCTTTGATTTAATAAAATTTGTAAAATATAATTCCCAACATCTTCAAGACAAATTTCTGAACTGTGTAACATTAGATTGATAGGGCTTACTGAGGAGTAACATTTATCAGGCCAAGCAGTTTGGTAGCAATGAATCTCCATTCTACTTCTAGCTTACAGCCAGGCCTATAGCCCAAAAGACTGTAGTACTAGTGACCGTACTAGTAGTACATAACTAAGAGTGTCTTGAGTTACCTTGGACCCATAGACATAGGCTAGTATTTTAGTAGCAGGAGGCTAGTAAACATGGTACTGCACCTATTAAAATAAACATACTAGGCTAGACTTTAACCTAATTTTGCACTAGCCTAAACCACTACAATTGTGTGCCGTCAACGTAACAAGGTAGACGAAGGAAAGAAGGAAAGACTGCAAAAGTAGAGAACCTACCGGTAATGTACAGTCATTCGAGGTCCAATCAGAGAAAACCAACGGCAGTACCAACTGATTTAGGCTACGCCTGCCAAGTGAGACCAATCACATGTAATTTTTAACTTTGCCTCTGTCTTGATATGTGATTTAAAGTTAACATTCCCAGTAGAAAAAACTCAGACCGGTGCCCGTTATCACATCCCGATTACCAAACTGTTTGACATTAAAGTTCCGACAATCCTTTGTACTTCATTGAAAATGCTATCGTGCCTTGTAATCACAGCCTACCCGCCTTGGACTGTCTTTTCTTGTAATTTTAATACCAAAGACAATGCAATTGCATTATACCGGCGGCTGCTGTTCTCACGAATACAACAAACATGGACAGTGCATGTATGTATACAGTAATATCCCGCGGCGCACGAAATAAAAATAAACAGCTTTTATTATTGTAATGAGGTGACCAGACCTCAATACTTGATTGAAATTCAAATTGCCGAAACTTTAGGCCAGCCTTTTTGCTTCACGAACTCGAACGTTAGGCTTTTAACATGATATGCACTACGTACTCTCGCCTAACGTTAGTATTAGTAATAATATTAGTAATGAACTGAAAGCCTTGTCAGACGGTAATTAGTCAATGTCGAAGCACTGACGATCAATATGTCAAGCGAGAAATCAGCAAATGAGAAATACAAATCAAGTGAGTATGTTTAAGAAGCATGATTTTAACCTTTCAGTTAAGTTTTCTATCAATTGCACCCAAAGAAAGTTAATTCCTTCAATCACCTACAGAGTCCACAGTACTGCCAAGTGCCAGTATAGTCCTAGACTAGGATTCAGGAAGTTGAGATCAGCCTAGCCTATGTTCTAACTGATAGACTAGCCTAGGTCTAACTTAGTGTATGAGAGTCGACAGTCACGTCATATTGTTAACACTGAATGTCCGTTTACCTGCAGAAAATTCTTCCTTGCAAGACTACAAGGGCCAGAAGAAATGGTCTTCCCGTGGGGAGCTGAGTTCTCATAGTTCTGCTACACTGGAGTATCCAAGCAAGAACTCCAAAAAGGTTGGCAGTTTGTCCGATGATGAAGATGAAAGGTACTGTACCTTTTATGGTCTAGCCTCTTCCCATTGTTATCATTCATGGCACAAGTTGCCTGTTGTGAGGGAGGGCAGGGTCCTTTTTTTTTGTGTCTCTTTTACTCAGAAGACAAGTCTTTTTTAATTCATGTTCTTTTCTCCAAGAGCATTAGTTGTATATGCAAAAGAGATAGAAATGTATTGTACATGATGTGGTAACACCCAGTTTAAAGTATTCATTAAATAGAGTGTTTTTTGTAGTTCATATGCATCATTTTCTCTCTATGATAGAACGTGCACATTCAACAATATAAGTTTAGGATCAGAGAGTCATTAATCAAAAAAGTGAAAGAAACTCTGTAAAAGGCTGCATAGCTTCGTTGGTAGAGTGCAGGTCTAGTAATCTTGGAGCCATTGGTTCATATCGAGATAAGCAATAGGTTCTTTACTCTTTGCAAAATGTTTACAACTTCCCAGATCCTTATTCTTGTTGTTGATTTACTGTATTAAAATGAACACCCAATTCTACATTCTCCCTTATGATTTATTAATATATATAGAGTGTTAAAAAAACCTGAAATTTGGTTTATTTTGTTTGTTTTTACTTCAGAAACAACAGTAAGAAGAAAAGGAAGTTGTTTGCTTTCTCTAGCAAATCGAAACGAGAGAGAAATGGCAGCGGAGACGTTAAAAAGAAGTCCAAGAACAAAGATGAGTTTAGCAAGGATGGCGGCCAGAAGCAGAGAGCGGCACGGTCAAACACAATCAGTGAACTCTCTGTCGCACAATTACAGAAGCGTCTGTGTGAGTTGCTCTCATGGATTGTTAGATAACGTTTAAGAGAATGTAGATAAAATTCTCCTAATTGTACCGATAATTTTCAGAATCATTAACATAGCTTTATACAACACACTTATACTTGATTTTATTTGTGTCATGCTGGTCCATTCTATCCACATGAAAGTGTGTTAATTTTGGAATATGTTGGCTATTTTATAAAGATGCAATTTGCTTGATTTGCAAATCTGGTTGTTCTGTTTATAAACCATGCAGGTAACTTACGCTACTTTCTGAATTTTTCTTAGCTCGAGAAGTTAAACCTATCTTTGGGGTGGAGTTAGAAGATGCCGTGAAACAGTCAAAGTCCCTCGATGGTATAGAACTTCCTTTGATCATCCGAGAGTGCATAGATCATGTGGAAGGATTTGGTAAGTTAACAAAGTAAATATTAACAGGAATTGTAGAGGTCCTTCTGTAGAATATAGGTGTTAAGAATGTATTAAAAGTGGATGTAATGGTTTAACATTTTGCTGGGGAATGTTGGAACATCCTCCACCCATTGTCCTTGTTTGTAACTTTGGGAACAAACTCTTACTTTGTTTCTAACTCACTTGTCTCCTCATTTACCTGTACCTGTGCCACTATTAATTTGTGTGAGTTCACTTCAGTCTTTTTTTTTTGCAATAACTGTGCAGGACTGGACACTCCTGGAATTTACAGAATTTCTGGCATCAAGTCCAAAATAGAGGCACTGAAGATTTCCTACAACAGTGGACAAAGTGTGGATTTGAAGGATTATGATGTGACCGTGGTAACAGGGTTGCTGAAGCAGTACCTACGAGAGCTCCCAGAGTCTGTCCTAACCCAAGAATTGAATTCAAGGTTTGAAGAAGCATCAGGTAATTATAAAAAGTTAAGTTAAAATAATTAAGATATTACAGCACAAAATGGCGAAGACAAGAGTAGGTTTCCTCTAAGGGTCGTCAGTATTGCAGCAAATTCATGCCAAATTTGGTAAAAGTTGCCAAAATGATGATTGTGCTGATTCTATCGTTCATAACCTATTCCCAGACACTGTGGAGGGTCGAAATATTAGGTTAACGTGAACCAGTTAGGAATAGCGCTCCGAGGGCAACACGGAACGAAAGGTGTAAACTTTTAATTACTGGTGACAAATGTTTATCTGACTGGCGTATTTTACGGGGCATCAAAGAATCTAAAAGTGAAGGGTTTTAACATTGTCAAGTCATGCACATCTCAAATCCATTTTGGTATAATCCCATTGTTAAAAAGTTATCAGTGCATCTAGTTTTGAATGTTGTCATTGTGTGCTATATCCTCACTTATATCCACACTCAAAGCCGTCACAAATCATAACAATGTGGTTGTTTGTTGGAGACTATCACATTAAGTATACATTTTAGAGCCAGCCTTATTATTATTAACATATGAAACCTATGATGAAGTTGTTGTCATCCAGTGTTGTGATCAAGTAGGAGTACTACGACACTACTACTTTGGAGTGGATCTCAGTCTTTTTGGCAAAAAGAGCTACATCACACCAGTGCACAGAACAGAAATAAGCTGGAAGTAAAACAAGACTTGTTTTAAGTTGCCAAGTAAACGTAGCTAGCTCCTGCCAGCTAGGTGTTTATATCTTTCACTATTTGCTAGCACAGATAAAATACAAGAAAAGACAGCAGTACTTACAAATTTGCTTTGGTGATGAACTCTTCTTCTGCCTTTCTTGTTTCGTATTCACACAGCCGTACCTAACGATAATCTTAGGGTTGAGGAGTTCTTGGGAGTCCTGAATGAGTTGCCAACTTGTAACTACACCTTACTTTCCTGGATCATAATACATTTAGTGCATGTGTTGGATTATGTAAGTATTTGGTATATGAAATATCATGTTTGTTTCTTGTTTTTCTTTATAAAGCTAGGCAAATGGAAAACGCAGGTGGTGACATATGATCTATGATAGGGTGTTTACAAATGGGAAGTGCAGAGAGGGAAAAAGAGAGTATTAAAAAACAAATTTGGTATGACTTAAAGTCTCTCTTGCCTTTCAATGTCACAACCTGCATTATTTATAAATAAATAGATTGGTGTGGTGTGGTTAGGAAGTAATGCTTACGTTAAATGACATACCTTGCAGAAAGTGAGTCCCTCAAATTACATTTTTAGGGTCATGGCTTGCGCTCTGTATAAATAAATAGAGTGGTGTGGTTGGGTTGGGACCTGATTCTATAGTTCCATGACATACCTTCCAGACAGTATGGTTATATTTGGTGGTTATTTACATAGGCTATAGCAAATTGCTCTGGTGCATGTATTGTTAAAAAATGGTAGAAATTAAACAGGTTCTTATAATAGTGTTCACAAATGAAAAAGGTATGGAAGGTGTGCTCACCAGATATTTAAACTGACTGAAATGTGGTTTACTTAGCGAGGATGTATTTTAAAATAACCACACTTGTCGAGGAAGGGGATACGACTAAGAGTGGACATTTTCAAACTAATCAAGATGGAACGTAACTTTTTGTAATGAAATGCTGTTTTAAAATGAAGTGTAATTTGTTTGTTTCAATTAGGCTGATGTTAACAAGATGAGCATACAGAATCTGTCCATCGTGTTCAGTCCCACCATGAGGATCACCCATCGAGTTCTCTTCCAACTCTTCACCAACTGGGACATTTTCTTCGGTCATGTGAAACTCAAGAAGTAAGCACAGGTTTTTAGTGATTCTTGCCTAATTCAGGACAAGCCTATTTTAAGAAATTTATACTTTTCCCTGTACTCTTTTCAGTCCTCAGAAAATGTTCTGATCATGGAAGGATCTTGTGGAAGTCAGCGTTGTGGACAGTATTAGAAATTTGAGTTTCAATGTTTGTGGTTTGCAGGATATGCTTTTGTATTCAGATATTATCTTTTCTTCACTCTTTTGAACTCAAAAAATTTCTTATTCAAGTCAAGGAATTTGGGTCAGTGTTGGATAGAATTTTGTTACCAATGAAGCTAGATATGCCACATTTCAGAAAGTCATTACTACATATTAGATTAATCTCACTTTAAATTTTTGGTTTTCGTTTCAATAGGTGCAAAAAGCCGTTGCAGCTTGACTCGTCAGGTCAGGTACAGCTTCCTGATGGTGTTGAGTAAGTCAATCTTCTCTCATTATGTCTGTTGATGTGAATTAAAGGCTCTGTTATCGCTTATTTTTATTTATTGCTCTTATAGATTCGATGCTGGTATTTTGTATTAAATGGTGTGGGATGGAGGTGAAGAGCAGTTGGGGTGGGGGACCAGGGGTGGGGGGAGGGGGGAGCAGGGATCATGGGATAAGATGCAGATAAGATATCAGTAGTAAACCTATAACAAGTGTGGATTACCATTTCTATGTTTTCTTTTAGTTCTTTGTTCTTGTTGGAGAGTGTGACATTCCTAACACATTCCATATGTAATAATACTCATATCTTCCTATGTGATGCAGGGAATTGGAAGAAGAACTCCAGTTTCATGAAAGTCTCCTCAACAAGATGCACGAAGATCTCAACAAAGGAGTCGCGTCACATGTACGTTATGTAATGATAACCGTGTTACTGGACTTATTAAATTAATGAAGGACATGAAACTGTGCCTTTTTTTCTGTTGACACTATAAAATAAAACGTTTTGAACTTGTAAATCTATGGTTATGTCATATCACAAAAATATGATTTCCAGACCTCTGGACTAAAGCATGGGCTGGGGACAAGGTAAATCAATGTTGATACCTCAGACACAGAAGAGCCATTTCATTTCTTTGCACTGATATATACTGATATGTGATTGTATGTATCTTTGATCTTTCGTTACTTTTTTCCCTCTTTAGGGTACGGAAGAGGAATTGTGGGAGGTACAACGCATAGTAACTCAGATGAAACGCAAGGTGAGAATTTTGGTCAAAGTATCTGGAATCAATTAAATCATATATATCCTACAAGGTTCTGAACTATCAGGGAAGGATTTATAGTAATGATTTTAATATCTGCTCATTTTCTACTTCTCAAAAATAAACAATGTAGTTTAACGTATGTTATTGATCATAGATTCTTTGATTGTCTATTTTGCAACAGTTTATTGAGATCAATATACGATCAGTTGCCAAAATCTGTTGTATTTGTAGTCACTGACAGATGACGTGACTTCAAGACACCAGATACTGCGGGCTTATTCATTTCTTTAGTGGGCATCCCGGAGAATTTTTATCCCATTCAGTATGTGTGTCAAAGTTCGCTTGCAATTTTTCCTAAATTGGACACAAAGTTGCCAGAAAATTTACCCATGTTAGTATTACTGTATCCACATGAGAAGTTAAAAATCACATATCTTGAAAATAGGGTACACAGATGCATTCCCATCTGCCCTCTACTCCTTTCTTCCCTCCCCTCCCCTCCCCTCCCCATCCCAACCTCATCCCACCCCACATCCGTAACCCCATTCATTGGAATTACTGCATGAGTTTGCATTAAATTTGGTCTTCTACACTTATGACCTAATACATATTAGTAGTTTAAATTCCACTCTGTTGTCAAAACACAGAGAGTGGTATCCAAATTCCTAATGATATTTTTTTATTCAGCTTCGCAAGGCTAAATCGGTCCAAAAGCAAGCAGCCCCAAAGCAGCAGGAAGACGACAAAAGTGATAGCGTGGACCAACTGTCCACCGATTCCAAGATGGATGATGGATCGAGTACCGGTACGGATGAGAATAAGCTAACAGAAGGAGGGGAGAAAGGTAATTAACCATTTTGGATGGGACCTTTTCTTATGTGGTCAATTTGCATTGAAGTGTAAACGAATTGTCCAGAGCCTAGTTGATTATTAAACAACACAGCTGGTTAGCTATAAAGCAGCAGACCTGTGTTGACCTGGGTCATATGAATACAGTAGAGCCCTATAATTGTATCGTTAATAATCTGTCACATTAATATTCAAAGCAGGAGTTTCAAAACTTTGAGAAATTCCATTCTATGCAGGGATTAGTTTATCTCATCGCATCGAAAAAAGGTATGCAGAATGGTCAATTGCTATACAAGTACAAAGATGTATAGCAGGTTTTTTCTACACAGTAACAGTAGTATTTTATAAGGGACAAAATTCAGACCTTCAAAACTGCTACATAACATTTGAAATTCTTCCCTGGCTTGTGGAACAAACATAACAACATTCACTAGGTATAGAACACTGGTGCATATACCATATTTACTTCTGACTTCTTTGCATGGAAGGATCAAATTGAATTTGTTACTAGGATCAATGTTGTTTTGGAGGGGGGGGATGGGGGATTCTCAAATTATGTCAATAGCACTAGATGCTAGCCGTGTTATAATTTATCAAGTGGTGTCTACTTTGTAAGCAAAAGGTTTGGATCAAAGCTCTGTCAAATTTACTTACAGATTTTAAGAATGAGGACATCACAAAAGAGGAAGAAAAACCTGTTGCTGCTGCTGCAGATGGAGAGGACGTTGTTTCGCCTACAGACGCAGCAGAGGTAAAGCCAGTATCACCGGAAGAGGTAACTGTTGAAATAGAGGAGGAGGAGGATAAAGACCAGCCAACAAAGGAAAAGGAAACCAAGGAAGAAGAGCAAGGACAAGAAGAGGAAGATGTAGAAGAAGTAGAAGAAGAAGTGGAAGAAGAAGAGGGTAGGGTTTATTTTGTCTTAATCAAACAAGGGGTATATGCTTCTATTTTCTATTTTGTTAGTTAGTTTGTTGAAGTGATTATGTCATAACAGGTGTTTAAAACGTCTGTATAGTTTGTCAAAGAAATATCACCAATTAGCCTAACTCCTCCCGTACTTATATAGCAGAGTATGTTCTAGCCTAGCCCACTTTTGCATACAAGTATCTGAGCTGAAGTGTTTTATTTTTTTTTTCATTTATTTTTTTTTATTTTTCAACAGAGTCTCTGGAATCTCTTTACCTCTATTACTCTGAGTTGACGGCCAAGCAGGAGGAGCTGAAGAACATCCGCTCAGAGCTTCAGAGGAGGATTGAGATGGAGCAGTTAGAGGTTGCAAGACTCAAGGCCGAGGTAGAAGCAGCAAAAGTAGAGCCCAAGATGAGGGCCTCCAACTCCAGTAGCGTTGATCTCTCTGACGACTCCAGTAGTGATAGTGTATCCTTTCAGATATGTATTGTATGATGAGGTAGCTGAGAGGAAGCAGAAAAGAAGGAGATATGAGTGATTGGGAGGGGGTTGGTGAAAGGGGTGGGGGAGATAGGGGGGAATATAATACTTAGTCCATTACATGCACTGTCAATTTATTCTGTACACTGGGTTAATATCTGATGTGTTAAATGACTACTTTTAATTTATAGTAACTCGGTGATTAATAGGTGTATTAAATTCAATAAGGGTTTTGAAAAGAACTAATATGATAGAAAAAACAAAATATGATTTGGGTATAACATACAGCAAGTAACCGTTAAGCAGTTTTGCCTGTTAATTTGCATATGCGAGGAACCAAATAATTCACCGAATTCACCAAACCACTCGGGTGGTAAAGTCACATTAAAGACTTTTCTAGTCCTCTTCACCATGTCAGTGCCATTTTTGCATTTGTTGAATTTTCTTTAATTGTTGAACACTAACAGGAAGAAGAAGAGGAACTCCAGGCTATCTTGAAAAAGCTGCAAGAAGATAATGAGAGATTAAAGGTAAGGTCAAGCATTTCCATTATGACTTGGAGGATTGTTATTGTAGGATTTTTATTCATCTCTGTTTGATAACTTTGTTATCTAATTTTTATGTCCAAGAGACAAGAAACAGTGTTAAGAAATAGCTTATCGGCTGCAAAAGTCTGTGTTGGTATTAAAGTGTATAAATGTTATAATGGCCTGTCTTGTTTTGGAAGCAAACTAAAATAAATGCATAGAAAACTGTGTCACATGTGTTTATTTTATTTTACCTTTAAAGAAGCTAGTGCTAGGATCTGAAATGTCAGGCACTCTAACTTTTCAGTAATTGTTTGTCATTGGACATCGTATCTCTTTGCGGTTTAGAATTGTTTGCCAATATTTATAGGGAGTCATGCATTGGCTATGTATCAATTGATAGACTCTAGATATGGTCTGTGGGAGTAAGTATCCCTCTCAGCCCACCCCTTTCCCTACCAATCCATTTCCTTTACAGACTCTCTTAAACTGTGCCTTTGATTTTACAATTGCAGAAAGATAACGAAGACAGCTCCCTGATGATACTGACAACCAGAGAAGAATGCGCCGATCTGAAGGCTAAAATCAACGTGGAGACACATCGCTCGGAGATTATCAAAGATCTCCAGGATGAACTGGAGAAAGACAAGGCCAAGAAAGAGAAAATGAGGAAGAAGAAGAAAAAGATGAAGAAGGACAAAGATGATGAGAAAGGAGAGGAAGATGAGAAAGGAGATGATGCCGACAAGAAGGCAATTCCAGAAGGTGGTGATGTCTTCGGAGTCAGTGAATGTTAAATGCTACGGAGAAATAAATTGACTATTCGACCATCATTAACTTTAAATAATAGATAGAGATACTTGAGATTTAAAACTTCTTCATAAAAAGCTAACTCTTGCTCAATTTACAAGATTTCCTGGTGTAAAAGTTGTCTGTAGGCTGTCATTATGTAAATCTGTGATGTCCTAGTTCCACTAAGATCTGAAACCTATAATTACTCTCTTTTTTTTCTGTTGATATTTTGGAGGTAAACAGTCTTGATAATGGTTTAATTGGTCATATTACAAACTTGAATATTGTAGGATCAACTTTGACAACACCCATGTCTATCAACAAAAATGATAAAACGAACTAAACGATGAAAAGCATTAAAAATACGAGTGGCTCTGTGATGTCTTTTAAACTACTCAAGTCTCCAATTTTCTCAATAAAAGCACAAAATCTTCCAAATGGAAAAACATTTTACATACCTGTTTTTTTGTAGCTGTTCTTTTTTGTATGATGATGGAATCAGTAGCCTTTGTCGTATCGGTAACATAATGTTTGTCATTATATTACATCACATTACTTTGAATGTCACCTCACACTTGTGTATGTTAATTTGTAATCTTCATCTGGTTGTGTTACATATACAACATTTCTGTTTCCCATTAGTGGATTCTTCACATTATCATTTAGCATCAGCAGGTCAGCCAATTATTGCTTAAGTCATGGTCTTTATTATTGCCATAGTCTATAGTATCACATTAGTTTACAAAATCCTTAAACCTTCAACATTAATGATATTCTGCAAATAGAAGTAAAAGGATAAGACATTGCGATGGGTTTTAACATATAATTTATGATTACCATATTTGGTAATTATTGTCATGCATTTGGCGGTTTAGAGCAGTTCATACCGTGCAGCGTCTACAGTCAAGGCTACTTGATGGATTCATCAGTGTAGATTAACTCACCTCTGTGGGAGATTGAAAGGCTGTTATCAAATGTTATGTATTGAATTGATGGGAAGGTCAAAAGTCTGTTTATTTGTTGCATTAAGAATAAAAAGTAAATTCTTTCAGTAGTGATTGGTGGCCTATAATATCACAGTATTGTAATGAAAGAAATTCTCTCCACAAAGTTTTGTTCTTATAATATCAAGAATGAGCAAATATACCAAAATAATGCTCCTAACTTACCTCACCTCAGCTTGAATGTACCTTCAAAGCTAATGACAGAAGAAAATGTTGTGTAACATTTTGGAGAAACAATTCAACATTAAAAACATTTTAAATTAGGTATGTTACTAGTGATGGTTTGAAAAGATTTGGGATAACTTTCTTTGACAGTAACAACAATTTTTAGTAACGTTTCAAATATGTTTTTGTTTATGTTGGACCGATATTTCAAGTTATCTTTAGTATTTGAAGAGAAACAAGGAAAATGTAACAGCAGTGCAATATGTATGCTTCTTACACCATCACATTTAGACAATACACTCAATATGTAATCCAATAATAGAATCTTTTGTCTTTATCTTTTGTTATTCCTTTTTGTAATTTTTGGATGAAGAACTTTAAAAGGAGAGTCTGGTGTTGGACAAAAACACCAAATTTCTTGGGGAGACTGTTCAATGATGAGATATCTACCATAAAGCAGTGTGACATTTGGTAGGAACACTGAGAAAACTATAGGGCAATACAAACAAAAATAATCAAATACCAAAAGAAAGAGAAGCAAACATGACTATAGTTCATAGCTCTTTAAAATTGTAGCTGTTCTCTTATTCATAAAAAAAAGATGGTATAATTATTTCCACAATTTGCTTTATATTTACAATACATATTTGATGATGCAAACAAATCTGAAACAATTCTATTCAACTTCAAAAATAAATAAAAATTAACTCGTTTCTGGACGGAAAAAAGGTCACATGGAGAGTAAGCCAGTCCTTTAACTTGGAAGAACATCAGTAAGAGAGGAATGGTTTGATTAATTTCCCTAAACAGTATCAACACTGCTACCATTAATAGCACAGGTAAGTAAGTGCTTAGTAATAAATTGAACATTAATGAAATTTGAACATAAATCAATATTCAATGAATGTTAATGAATATTCAGATATCTGTTGTCTGGCTGTTTTGAATATTTCAAGTCATGCAATGCTCACATTTCCTTACTTTTACAACAACAAAAGTCACCAGGAAGCAATGAAGCTATGTAAAGCATTGAGCTGTCCACTTGTAAAGCCTTGAAATGTCAACTTGTAAAGCATTGTCAAGCATTGAGACATGAACTTCAGTTAAACCTTTTTGTCGTCAATTCCATCAGGCTGCTGTCATTTCTTCAGACGATAAAGATTTTCCCAATTTTTCTTCCTTCTTCTCTGCAATCTCTAGTTGCTCTTTCTCTATTTCTCTCTGCTTCTTTTCTAGTTCCTCTTGCTTTTGTTTCTCTTCTGCCTCCATCTCCTCCTGAAGTTCTTTTCTCCACTAAATTATTGAAGACAAGAAAGATAAAAAAAACTGTATTTTAGGGCTCAAATGGGTACATGAATAAATTGTACTCATATGCATGCTGTTGAACTGATACCACAAGTCCATAATATTGAAGGTTTCAAAAAGTTCAGAAAAATTTACCTGATCTTCCACAATTCTCTTCAAATCTAAATCTTTTCTGCTGTAAAAACTGATCTGAGGTTCTGGCAGTGCTGTTGCTAGTTGTAATTCTTGTCTACAGAAAGAAAATGGGAAATATGTAAAGCTAACAGGCTGAGTGATTCCTTTACAAAATTGTAGAAAGAACATTAAATGTCAAACACTGGACACAAGATTTCAAATTTTGACCATCGTTGACTTCACACGTTCAGAAAAGTTCTTGCGCAAACAGGGAACCTACACGGCAAGCGTGAAGTTCAAGATGGGAACTAAGGATTTGACAAATTACTCTTACCGTAAGGACGGTCGTGCAGGACCCCTGCGTGGTGATTCTTTGGGTTTAGAAATGTCTGCTTTCGCCTTTGGTTTGCGTTTGGCGGGCTGGACGGGAGGTTCCAAAGGAGGAAGATAATTGGAGGCAAGGCCAGCAGCGAACTTGAAGTGAAGTGAGTGATTGGTTAGACCTTTCTGCATTTCACACTCAAGCTGAGCATCAACCTGCATCCAGAGGAGAGAACAACAATATACAGATTGGATATGTAGAAGAAAGATATGTAGATGTTTAGAATGTTAGGTATGCAGAAATTTACATAGACTTTATATGTAGAATGTTATGCATAATTATGTAGAAGTTTAGATAAAAGTGTAGATATGTAAAACTAGAGATATGTAGATGACTAGCTGTTGAATGCGAGGTTTCATAAGCTTTTGAAGACCCCAAAGGCGGCACAAAAATTTGCCAGAGGGTGGCAATACCATCGCCAGTGGGCTGCAGTTTGCCACACGTCAATGAACACATGAACGTGTTTTCATTTTTCTCAGTCTGCACTATCTCTGTAATTAACTGTTTTCTATTAGATATTCCAACAGGTTGGTTATTAAGTGCATTAAAAGCTTCAACTTTTTTTTCCCCAGCTTATCATGCTTATTGAATAAAGACACACCTGACCGACTCTAAATGCCTCCATGACCCTTTCATCTCGTTCCTTGGAGTGTCTTATCATCAGCATGTTCCAAACCACATTGCTCATTCCTTCCATGGATTGGTCATTTTGACAGGAACGGCTGATCTTGACCAGTCCAGAAATGGCCGCGTAGCGGACTCTCCAACTCCAGTCATCGACGTCCTCTGCTGACAAAGACAGACAATATAAAGCATAGTTATGTAATTACACTTATCTACACAGCATACAATTAATTGTTCACAGCTATTGATAACCCAATATACAGTGCTCCCATCAATGGAAATTAACCTTAACCTCCACAAAAGGGTAAAACATGACCCAACCATACAAATATCTTGGGACAACATGAGGTAATGTATAAGTAGAAACTAAGAAACTTTGTTGGTGCAAACAGATTTGGACCAATCCTAGCTCAGGGAATAATGAACCCATTTTCTCTAACTGAAGTTGAGATGACTATTTAATCACAGCATGAGTTACTTACCATCTTTTTGTTTTGATACTTCTATTTCTGCTAGATCTAGCAGACCAGCACTCTTCAATTTGGTCACATCTGTGTGTTCAGATACCTCTGCTGCTTTCTTTGGTTGTGTCACATTCAGTCCTGTCCGGTTGCCAATCAGCGCAAATTTCTTGATGTTTGCATTTTTGCCGTACAAGCATATATTTGTGAGCGTTTCTGTGAACACATAGGCAACCTCCCAGGGCCAACCTGTGATACCATAGTTATTGGTAGCCGCCTGTGAAAGATGAAATGATATTTTCAAGAGACAAGAATAATAATCGAGCACCATCAATACAGTTGACGTAACTTGGAAAGGGTCAAACAAAATTCTTATGCCTAGATGATGAGGGCCTAAGAACAAAAAATATCAAAACAAAAAACAGAGAAAAACTTGCACTATTACTTTCTTCTATTCTTGTTGATTTTCTGACTTGCTATCATCAAAGACCTAAGTGACTTTCAAATTATCTACTGTCTAAAATGTCACAAACGACGGAACGTTTAGTCAATGTATGACACTGAAGGGTACAAGAGAGTGTCTTTGATAATTGGTAGTTCAGTTCTTTGACATAAATTTTGATAAGTTCTCAGAGAAAGAGTACCGTTCTCTCTGTTTTATAATCAAATGGTGATTCAATCAAATCTTAAAGAACAATAAGTAAGTTTGTGGTGGACTGTGGCACACTGGGTTGGTTGTGGCTGCCCGCTGTGGCTGCCTGCAGCTGCCTCACAGCATTTGCAAGTAAATACAACATTTCCTTTCTCAGGTACAAGTGTAATTATTTATGCCATGTGTGCAAACAGAATATAATAAAGGAATATTTAATGGGAAATTAGTATCTTTTCATAGTCAGACCAATAGATTTGGACTGCAGAACTTGGCAAGAGCACTTCTTACCTCTTTTGTAGCAGAGACTCCAATTTTTGGAAGGTCCATCTTTTCCGACGTCCCTTCTGATCCCTCGGAGTAGAAGTTTGTGCTAGGAACAGGATCGATAACGACAGATTTTGTGCTGGGGCTTCTGTTTGGTCGGCCCTGGGTGGTCCCTTGCCCAACTCTCATACTGGACTTCCTCTTGGGTTGATTGGAAGGACTATCGCTGATCATATCAACTTCCAAGCTGATATCACGAGTCAGTCTTGGGTCAATTTCATCCAGAATTTGTTCTGCAGGGGTCACGGTTGTGGTTTTACCAATTGTGCTATTGAGAATATTATGCAAACATTCAGAAGTAGATTTAAAGATGTGTGTATACGATGATACACAAATTGTTGCAAGTAAAATATTATGCCCTTGGTTTGGGTCCACAAGGGAAAGGGGTTGGGCTAGTCTAGTTTTCTTTCCCCTCTCCCACCTCAAGAAGTGGAATATTTGCACATCTATGTTTATTGTTATATATTTCACCGAACTACCATCTTCGAAACATGAAGGTCAGAGTCCTTCACATCCCTTCAACCCGCTCCAAGTGATTCGTAGTTCCCATCACCTCCCCCCCCCCCCCCCCCACCTCCTGGTTCCTACACCAGTAGAAATCCTCACCATGTAGACTGGTAAGCCTTAGTTACATCATCATTCCTCTGATCTACCAGGCTGTTATCTCCAGGAGCAAGGTCGCTGTCTTCATCATTGACATCGTGAACGTCGCTGAGATGACTGCCCGACCATCTCTTCATACCTCCGGCAGAGTCCAGCTGGCTTTCGTTGCAACTGCTGATGTCTGGAATGGTTCTGTAGCTGCTGGATCCAGGGGAATGCTTTGTTTCTATAGCACTACCACTCATGAAAGATGTAGCCCTGTCATGCTGATATTTACATACATACAAAGAAATCAAACAAAATGAAAAGTAATAAATTGAAATAGGAAAATAGGAAACAAATGAAAACAAAACAACATCGGATTAAATCAAATACAAAGCAGGTATAAACTTCTGACATGTTGCTCCCACCCTCCCCCCCATAGAACTGAAGCATGTGCACATATAAATACCTACTCAAAGAAAAGTAGAAAAGTGCCGAACATTTTAGTATGAAAATGTGCTGTAATTTCCAGTTGTTATGAACTCACCAG
>JXUT01147213.1:0-10503 GCA_000934455.1 Apostichopus parvimensis | reverse complement strand
AGTAAAATATTAGAATTCAATCATGTTTGTAGTAGGTCTACAATCAGGATACTTTTATATCCTTGATTTCAATGAGGAGGAGATGGCAGTTTTTATGATTACATCGCCAAACATGATTGTACAATGATACTTTTTTCTTAATATTATGGAGAAACCTCAAAGGATGAGGTACTTTTATATTTCTGTCATGTCAAACAAAGCTATGTGATTAGCAGTACTAGACCAACCTCTGAGGAAGAGGTGCCAGATGAATTATTTCCAATCAAGCCAAGCTTTGAGGTTAAAAACCAAATGCAGAAACCTTGGAATTAGAGGTACCATTTGCTATCTTTAATATCAGCCCAAAGATATGAAATACCAGAAAATTTCTTTCGAATTTGAACAAAGCTGTAACGGTACTCTTGGAGTCACTTATTAAAGACACAAAGAACAATACAGAAAAATGCATATCAGTAATCTTCAGGTCACTTAAGTCACAAAGAACAATACATAGCTCTGAGAACAATGCATACCAGTCATCTCCAGGTCACTTAAGTCACTAAGAACAATACATAGCATTGAGAACAATGCATACCAGTAATCTTCAGGTCACCTAAGACACAAAGAACAATACATAGCACTGAGAACAATGCATACCAGGAATCTTCAGGTCACCTACGACACAAAGAACAATACATAGCTCTGAGAACAATGCATACCAGTCATCTTCAGGTCACTTAAGTCACAAAGAACAATACATAGCTCTGAGAGCAAAGCATACCAGTCATCTTCAGGTCACTTTAGACTCAAAGAACAATACATAGCTCTGAGAACAATGCATACCAGTAATCTTCAGGTTATTAAGACACAAAGAACAATACATAGCTCTGAGAACAATGCATACCAGTCATCTTCAGGTCACCTACGACACAAAGAACAATACACAACACCTAAAATGTATTACAAATCTTCTGTAAGAAACTGCAATCTATTTGATACATAATGAAGGGTTCCTGTCCAGTCCTGTAACCCTGATAAGAAATGAAGAAGATTAATCAAATTGTTTGAGATGTACCCTGTGTCCTAGTCGACCATTTTTGGATTGGTGAAAGAAAAGCCTCGGAATTGCTTCTGGTTGATGGAATTCAGAAAGTCTTTGTCTGTTCTCGAGAGAGCCACCTTCTCCATCGTAAATTCTGGATCAAAGTTGCTTGCATCGCTCGACGATTTCTAGGATGAAAAAACAAACACGGACGGTTATCACTCTATGAACTGCGGCTGAAACATGGGCGCAGATCAGTCTTGGATAATGGTGGGGACGCGTGTCTGTCTCTGATACTGCACGACCATGGGTTCGTGCGTAGCTTACATAGCAAATATAACTCCCAGATCGCCGGAAATAACACTTCCCAGACCCAATGATGCTCCCAAACCTCCTTAAGTTTTAGATCTCATGGCTTAGAAATTTAGATTGGGGAAATACATGGGCTTCTGCAGAAAAAAAAATCAGGGGACAATAATCCAAGTAGACTTTTGTATACGATGGGTCTGGGGTCCTCAGAAAACAATTATAGACTGCCGCAAATGCAATTTCCGTCCTATATTTAACAACTGTGGATAAATATAATAAAATGTGAACTGCTGCATGTCATTTGCATGATGCTGGATCAAACTGCGCCAAAGTTCAATACAGGGGAATTTGAAATGCAGCGTTTGGTCAAGACAAATTGGTGGGGACACGGTATATCATGTCCCAACCACTGAAAAAGTTGGTGGGACGCGTCCCGCTGTCCTCACCAGGATCTGCGCCCATGGGCTGAAATCATCTTTTAGTACAAATAATGTTTATGTTTACCTTGTTTTACAGGCAAAACAAGCTTGAAGAGTGCATGAAATGTGGTAGTATTCATTCTTTATATTTCTTCTCCGACCTATGAAATCATTTCACCAACTTCCAAACAAAACTCAAAATTTGATCCTAACCAGGTAAACAGAGTGTTCAATGTGTAAAGCGAGATGTTAGTATTTCTACTGTTTCGTATAACTTACTACTTTTGGTTTGAACGGTGGTGGTAACTCTCGTTTCTCTAGTTTCTCAAAGTCGATGCTTTTGAAGAACGAGTGCTTTCTTGGATCTTCGTTGACTCCCAGACGCTTGGATGGCTCTCGTTCCAGGAACTGAAGCAAAAGACGACACATTCAGCAATTAATCAGCGATGTCTTTCTCTTAGAGCGACCAGTTGGTTCTCATTAACATTTGTAAAGTGTGTGTGTATTTTCAAACCATTTTCCCCAAAATGAAAGCTAGAAGACCTTGGAACTCTGAATACCCACCCAAAAAAAGGCACACCTAAAAGATTCAATTTACCCAAGCTTTCATCACGATACAAAATTCAGAACCGGCATTCTGTAACTCATAGACATTGTTCAGGAAGTGACATTTGAATGCTTAAATTCATCTGCGAAACAAAATGACTAGAATCCATGGGTGAATCGTAAACTGATCGGAATCATTGATACCGGAAGCAAACTTTTGATACAATCTGACAGACCACGACACAGAAATGGGGAGAGTGGCGGACGGGAAGACAAGAGTTCACCCTTAAGACTAATAACATAAATCTCTATAACTAATGAGCGTGGTGGCCAATATGGCTAAAGCGTCGGACTCGTGATCCAAGGATTGCTGGTTCGATTCCTGCCTAGTTCATTACGTTGTGTCCTTGGGCAAGATGCTTTATCTCACTTGCCTCTCTCCACCCAGGGGTTAAATGGGTACCTGTGAGGTAACTTGTCATTGGGCGCAGTATATAACTGCTGCCGACTGGAGGGATTGTCTCTGGGACAGGTTATCATTGACCAAGGGTAATATAACGCCTGTAAAGCGCTTTGAGATCTATCGCTGGTATAAAGCGCTGTATAAAATGCAAATATTATTATTTTATTATTAACAGACATTTCCTTGGCAATGTGGCGTGAGAACCTGCACTAAAAAGTCAAACCATCCAATCGGTGACATAAAAAACACCTCCCTTACCTTGCTCACGCAGCTCTGAGCTTCCTTGCTCATGAATCTGGGGAATTGAAGGTTATCGTGCAAGATGGAATCAAAGAGCATATCCTCATCTTCTCCGTGGAAAGGAGACTGGCCAATCAGCATCTCAAAGAGGAGGACACCGAAAGACCACCAGTCCACCGACGCAGAGTATTTTGCTCCTTTCAAAATCTGCGACAAAATTGTGAGAAAATTAAAGAAATACATGTATGATAATATAAAAAAATAATATAAAATTATAAAATTCTTGTCCTTGTGTTCAAAGCAAGGAATGGTTTAGCCCCAGTTTACCTACAAGAGCTTCTCCAAGAATACAGACCTAGCAGGTGCTTCGTTCAAACATACAACATATGCTATCTGTTCCTACTGTTCGCACTTCCACCTACGGGGAACGTTGCTTTTCTAGATCAGCTCCACAGCTCTTGAACAGTCTCCCCTAACATCTGAAAACAATCCAGCATGTGTCAACTTTCCAGAAAGAACTCAAGACGTTCTTATTCATGAATGCATATCCATTTGTTTGATAACAATTGTGTCCATTTTGGGTACTTTGCTCCTGCAGCGCTTCTGAGCATTTTTTTTAACTGGATAAAAGCGCTTTACAAATTCTTATATTATATTATTATAATATAAAGCATATCTTTTCTTTATTATGACTTTTAGGCTTCAGAATGTTTCCCCGATTTTGGGCAACTGCTCACTTTATTGAACGATAATGCCAATAGATTAATCAACAGGAAAATGATATCTGGTGATTTTACTATGTGTGTAAAGATGTCTTATTTAAGGAGAGGAGGGGAGAGGGGTTGCATATCTTCAAAAAATTATTAATCTTTAATCTGTTTCTTTTCCGTTTTTCTTGTGGCTTGAGAAAAGCATCCAGTTCACTCCAAAGACAGAATCATACCTATTTTTCTTAAAAGCAAATCAATTTACAAATACCAATACCGATATCCAATCAAAGTTTCTTAATGTCTTATGGTAGATTCATTCATTACTAGCAAATTGTGACCTAAAAGCCAAAGCTATTGTGGGAGTAGCGAGAATCCACATGTGGTAAGATTCATCCTCACCTCAGGTGCGATATAATCGGGAGTTCCACAAAAGGTCGATGCTAAATTGTCTCCGAATATGTTCTGCTTGCACATTCCAAAGTCCGCTATCTTAATGTGGCCATCGCTGTCCAGGAGTACGTTGTCCAACTTCAAGTCCCGGTAGATGATACCCCTCTCGTGGAGGAAACGAAGGCCGAGGATAATTTCAGCGCCATAGAACCTGCCGAGAAAAGTTAATAATCAGTGATTACAAGTTGGACAGTGTGTAGTGGAGACTGAAGATAAACCTGCCTCAGTCTGAGTTTATAGGAGTGGAAGTCTGACTCTATTCAATATCATGAAATATTTGAATAATTCATACCTGCTATGAATAATTCATACCTTCTATGAATAATTCATACCTAATGTGAATAAATCTTGAAGATGATCCTGGATTTGGTGATTATTTGCATCATTTGCAAGTATTTACAACAATTTTGTTTTTTTATGAAATGTTACATACGCTATCAATCAAATACACTTCATTTGACATCACACAAAGCAATTGTTATTCATGTGCTTTTTTTATTATTTCTAAATTTGTCACTGCTTCCACCGACAAATCTAAAACAAGGTACTATGAGTCTGATGGCAAATAAAGTTGCTATATGAAATGGCATATAAATATATACATATATATATATATGTATATATATATATATATATGCAATACAACCGCAAACCAACCAGCATTAAGAACACTGAGATTTTGCTCACCTTGCTCTGTTGACGTCAAATCGAAGTGAACTCTGGATGTGGAACATAAGATCACCGCCGTTTAGATATTCCATAACGAAAAAGAGGTGCTCCTATAACAAAACAAAGGAAATAAAGTTTTGATGGGAGGAACAGAATTTCGATGTACTACAGAATACAGCTGATGTCGAATAAGAACACTGAAATACTTGGTGATGAAAACTTACATGAAGAGATGGAATTTACCAAAGTTTCTAAATTATGATAATTTTGACTAAATGACTAAATATATCTGTTTGTGACCAAAACTTACAAACTTGTCTGAGAGAGCCTGAGACCAAAATTTGTACAAACAAGCATAGGTAAGCTGTGTTCAACAGCAGTTTGGATATATTGTGTACATTCTGCCACAATTAACCTTTGACACAGCCCAAAAAAAAAAAAATACTTGCTACTGGATACCGGAGCAATTATTCCCCGACGATTTGCAACGAGTTATTTATGTCAAATTTGGCACTAATGTTCACTACCCAGGAGCACGCATCTTAGTACCATTTGCTTTAAATGTTTTCTACTATATATTCTGATCAGAATAAATTGACATACCTCATAACCTACGTATGGTCCTAGTTAAGTCGGCAATCAACATGTTTTATACTAATGAGAACCTTGATCTCATCTTGATGATAATAAAAAATAAAGAGAAAATAAAACTAAAACTAAATGTTAACTGCCATCACGCAAGAACAAATATTGTTGAGCTTGCAGATCAGACAAGGTTTTTTCCTAAGTCTTTAAAAAGAAAGTAAGAAGGAAAAAAAAACCCACCGACCCCCCCCCTGAAATGAACTTACAGTGCTCTGGAAGGTACAGTAGAGGTGGGTAAGGAATGGGTGATGCCAGGCTAGACTGAGGACATGTCTCTCCACCATGGTACATTCGATGTCGTCATCTTCTAACACCACGTCCTTCTTCAGGGCTTTGATGGCAAAGTGACGATTACTGTTCTTCAGCTGAGCGAGCATTACCTAAACAAGGAGACAAATTAAAAGTGTTTTTTGGGGTTAGAAGAAAAAAACGCTTTAAAATAATCATAATAATCATAACAATAATAAACTGCAGTTATTTTTACCACGCTTAAGCGACCACAAATGTGGGAGAAACCCGCAAGGGCTTATGGATTACAACTAACACGTTGGGTGGCTTCCAATTCAACAGTTTAACACAAATTTGGAATCTTTTCAATTTAGAAATTCATTACAGACCTATGGGAAAACCATATATTGCTCTCGGATGAACAACCCACCTTACTATGACCCGGCCGGGGATCAAACCCCGAGCCTCCCGATTGCTAAGCTTCATCGCTTCAAATGCCACCACCTTTATCCACTCAGAAGATATATAGTAAATTCAAGAGTGCAGTAACTGTGTGGGGACAGGTACGAGAGAGCAGTACGGTGATCTACATGAGACTTATAGCTATAAAGTTGTGTTCCTAAGGAGGTGATCTTCTGGAACCTTTCCTCCCTCCTTACAAACTTTTGTACCATAAATAGAGACAAACCCTACTTGTAAGAAATATGATCCACTTCCCATATGACCATGGTTTGGCAAAACATATTTCACTAACATCTAATGCTAAGTCTTTCAGCAACTGAACGTAGGCAAGAAAACTTATTTGATTTATACTTTCACACAAAGAGAAGGTCTGACCTGGGTACCCTATTTATTTTTTCTATCGAGGAGAACGTTTTTGATAACTCACAAAAGTATATATAAAAGTAGAAATGAAAATACTACCAGCCCACCCAAACAAAGGGTACATCTAGCAAATCCAAATTACAAAAACATTTCCTTGTTTTCAGATGGCCAGGAATTTGTTTCGTGCACCCTCACCTAGAACTATTTTCCCTTTCCCACGGCGATTCGTGAAATAAAAAGAGCGCTAAATGAGAAATCCAACCTCAACACTTCTGGAGGATATGATCAGCAAAACTTAAACAGAAGTTAAACTGAAACAAAAAGTGTGTTTTAAGCGTGAAACAGACTGTAATGCTTGAGTGGGAGCTGCAGTTCTGATGACTGAGTTTGGTTTTGTGTTTCTGTATTGAACCAAAGTTTAGCACAGATATGAATTTCAATAATTGTCGCATATAAACTGATGTAGTCTACTGTGAGCTAATAACCCTTCCCGAAGAAAAACAAAAACCAAAATCATAAAAAAACAGAGCAATAACTAGGGTCATTTAATAATTTGAGGAATTGTATGGTAATGAGCCATTATTAGTGAATATAATATTTACAGCAAAGGATGAGCATGAAATGCATCTGGAGCTTCGGTGAGGGGCATTTAAATTGATCTTCAGTTTTAAGGATGTAAACTCCTTTGATAGTAATGATATTATTTACAATATATGGGAATTAAAGCCACAGGAAGTCAATCAATCAATCAATCAGAGGACATTTATATAGCACCAAAGTCAACAGAAATTGTTCAAAGGCGCTATTAGCCTTGGTCATTGGTAACTTGTCACACCTACACACCAAAGTGTGCGCAATTCAATCAATCTCTCCTGGGGCACCACAGTGCACCACAACCACGTGTCCCCGGGGGACTTCCCATAGGGTGCAGCCAGAAACCAGCGCACGCAACTATATTTACAAGTTACCTCGCAAGTCCCCATTTATACACCTGGGTGAAGAGAGGCAATGGAGATAAAGTGCCTTGCCCAAGGACACAACGCAATGATCTGGCCAGGGCTCGAACCTGTAATCCTTAGATCACCAGTCCACTGCCTTAACCACAACGCTCTCCTAGTCCTACATGTTTTATTTTTGAAATATCCTAACACAGGCAAGCCCTATTGTAAAAACTCCCTGACGTGTGTGTAAATATAAACTTTGTGTTTTAACTCAATATAAGGTTCCACAGGACAAACTTCAAAAAGGGTTTTGCAAATCTTCTTTTGTAACTCTGAAAATTCTCCTGTGTGACAATTTTGTCCAAATGTGATACCTAGTGGGAATTCACAGACCTGACATACTCATGGATGACTAAATCAAAGTCTGTGTTACATGTATGTGAATATTCATTGAGAAATCAACCAATGTAAGTAATTCTACACTAAACTCTCACCTTGCCAAAACTTCCCTTGCCCAAAACTTTTAGTAAGGTGAAGTCTTCGATTTTGTAAGCCTTGGGTGGTGCAGGGGGAGGGGAGACGGGCTTTGCAGCATTCGATCCACCCTCAGGTCCCGCGGTGTGCCACAGGGGTTCATACACGGCACTGTAAGAAAAGAAATGGATGCATGGTTCATTTATAATCCACTGCATTCACATCAGATATGTCAATTGAAGTCATTCTTGATTATGAATATGCAAGCACATAGATATAAGTTGAACCAGATTGGAAGATTTTAGTACTGCTAGCACTGACTTGTACTGTACTTACATGTGGTGCTGCCACAAAGCAATGGCACTGACAGTACAAACAATTCCAATCCATTTTCTCATAGAAACAGGATATTCATACAGTCCACTGTGTCGAAACCAGTTCTTTAAAGTATGACACGACTCAAGTTTGACTGAAGTGTGACTTGACTATGAGACTTGAGTATGACTCAAGTATGACATGACAGTAAAGTTTATAAAAATAAAAATTGTTCCAACCATTGTTTTGAGTATATTATAACATTAACCAATCAAATCAAATATGTTGAAATTCATGCCAGATGTATGCATATTTATGACTATCACTACAAAACTGATGACTACTTTCACTTAATGGACTGGAAGGCACAACCCCACGTAACACAAAACATCAAGTATTTCAAAACTCTATATATTCAAGAGCAAACTACAACAATAATAGTCTTGTTCTCAGAGAAAGTCTACAAACAAGGGAAACCCACCGGGGAAGTCTTGAGCAAAATATATTCATTGTCAAACAAAGCATCAAACATGTGGCCTGGACCTAACACACTTTTCATTGCAGCTGTACCTAGCTTAGTCTACTCTGTATATAAATCCAGGCTGATGCTGTGATGTGTCATAAATTGTCAAGGATAAATTCAGCTGTTTTGATCTAATAGTAGTAAGAAGAAATATCTCATAAAGTTCAGAGAAGCCATTGAGTTGGGAGCAACTTGAGTGAAGCTAGTGGGATGTTCTAGAGCAGGGTATCCCTAACTTTATCCCCAAACGAACCCCCTGTGGATGTCAGAGTTATCCACAAACATCCAACTTTTCGAGACATGATCTGAGTCATTATTATACTATAATACGTATAACAGTGCTTCGTAAAAGATCAAGTTCAAAGTGTAATATTGTAGAGTTTGTCGATAGGTACGACTTTTGTACATCACTAAATGATATGATATATCAGATTTTAGTTCAGCAAAAAGTACTCTAGTTCTGACTTTCAGAAACGTCTCATGAACCCCCTGGGATGGACTCACACCCACCCCCTGGGGGTTCATGCACCCCAGTTAGGGAAGCCCTGTTCTAGAGACATGTGGGTGCAATACAGCCTGATGCTTTAAGAATAGCAAGTCACAGATGATATAATTAGCAAAATCACAAGATATGCTTCTGGTCACTCACTCATCATCTTCACTGTCCTCATCACTCAGTTCCTGTAGCTGGGCAAACTTGGCCTTCTCGTTGTTGGCCTGTTTTTCGGACGTACTTCTTGCTATCTGAAAATACAAAACATGTAAAAATTATAATTAAAAGTCTGTTTTGGGGGGAAAATTTAAAACAATGTAAAAACAGAATGCAAAAATGCATTGTGGTTTAGATGATGTAACATGAGCAGTTGCTTTTCCTGAATCTGACGTAATGTATGAGTGAGGGCATGCTTGATCTTAGTGATACAGTGGAAAGCAGTGTGATGTCTCAAACAATAAATTCACAATGACACAGGATGTCCTGATATGACCATTGACCTCAACAACAGGCTTCTTGTACTAAATGTGCTACATCAACATACTAAATATGACATCTGTCCTTGTTGAAATATTGTGTAAGACATGATTTTCACAATCTGACCCCTGGTGAACTCAAACAAACATTGACCTCCACCCACAACATTAGGCTTCTTGTACTCAATGTGGTACAATAACATACCAAATATGCGATCTGTCCAAGCATCCCTTGCGATATTATGCTTAGGAAGGTGCAATAGTGAAGAGAGACATGTAAGAGGGGAGTGAAGTAAATTTTTTTGGCAATTGTTGACTTCAACTTACCTTTGACCTCCACCACAAGCAATAATAGGCTCCTTAAATTTGAAATGGTATATCTACAAACCAAGTATGAGATCTGTCCAATGTTCCCTTCTTGCAATATCATGTTTACAAGGTATTCACAATTTGACCTGTGGTGACCCCAAATGACCTTTGACCACCACCAAAAAAATAAGCTTCTTTGGCTCAATGTGGTACATATACCATTAAATATGAGATCTGCCCAAGCTTACCACAAACGTACACACACATACATACACGCATACGCCATCATGAATGCAAAGGTTACGATTATCATCGAAACCAAAAACCAAACCAGGGACAGTGGCAAGGAAGGTGGAGGGACAGGGTGATCATGGGATAAAAATGGAATCAATCTTAGTACAGAAACATTAATCACGTGGATCACTTGGATAAGTTCCCCCCCCCCAA